>JACXGM010009565.1:0-27401 GCA_016801145.1 Umbra pygmaea | reverse complement strand
TGTATTTCAGAGTTGAGCTTCAGAAATACTCGTGAAAATGTAGCTTGCGTGGACGCTACCGCACTACTTGATAAATATAATAGCTTCACTACTGTAAAGCTATTTGATTCAGAAAACAGCAACGCTACGCCCACGCTACTGAGAAATGTAATTAAACTAGTAACGGCGCTACTTGTAGCGACGCTACTGCCCATCACTGGCCACCTGGGAGACACACCAAACATGTGGAAGAAGGTGCTCTGGTCCGATGAAACCAAAATCAAACTTTTTGGCAACAATGCAAAACGTTATGTTTGGCGTAAATGCAACACAGCTCATCACCCTGAACACACCATCCCCACTGTCAAACATGGTGCTGGCAGCATCATGGTTTGGGCCTGCTTCTCTTCAGCAGGGACAGGGAAGATGGCTAAAATTAATGGGAAGATGGAGCCAAATACAGGACCATTCTGGAAGAACCTGATGGAGTCTGCAAAAGACCTGAGACTGGGACGGAGATTTGTCTTCCAACAAGACAATGATCCAAAACATATAGCAAAATCTACAATGGAATGGTTCACAAATAAACATATCCAGGTGTTAGAATGGCCAAGTCAAAGACCAGACCTGAATCCAATCAAGAATATGTGGAAAGAACTGAAAACTGCTGTTCACAAACGCTCTCCATTCAACCTCACTGAGCTCGAGCTGCTTTGCAAGGAGGAATGGGCAAAAATTTCAGTCTCTCGATGTGCAAAACTGATAGAGACATACCCCAAGCGACTTACAGCTGTAATCGCAGCAAAAGGTGGCGCTACAAAGTTAACTTTGCACGCCCAATTTTTCTGTTTTTTTATTTGTTAAAAAAGTTTGAAATATACAATAAATTTCATTCCACTTCATGATTGTGTCCCACTTGTTGTTGATTCTTCACAAAAATTTACAGTTTCATATCTTTATGTTTGAAGCCTGAAATGTGGCAAAAGATCGAAAAGTTCAAGGGGCCGAATACTTTCGCAAGGCACTGTAGATCATTGCAAGTCACAATTGTTGCAGGTAACATGTGGGGTTCCCCAAGGCTCAGTGTTAAGCCCATTGCTTTTTTTATTATACAATAAGGTAATTTGTGAGGTTTCCAAAGTAATAAAACTGATCTTATTTACAGATGATACATCTTTGCAGATTTTGTTCTGGTTAGAATCTGAAACAATTTTTGGATACAATGGAGGAAAAAAATTTTGCTGCTAAAAATTGGTTTGATTCTAATAAATTAACAATTAATAGAAGTAAAACAAAATTTATCATATTTGGTAATTGCTTACCAAATACAACAAGTAATTTAATGATTAATGAAGTTGAAATAGAAAGGGTTTTGACCATTAAATTACTTGGAGTGATTAGAAAACAACTTAACTTGGAAGCCCCATATATCTCATATAACGAACAAGATTTCCAAGTCAATTGCAATATTATATAAAGTTCAAAGATTTTCTGAATGAAAAATCATTATATAATTTGTAGTGTTCCCTTGTGCATCCATACATTAGTTATTGTGTGCAAGTATGGGGAAATACATAAAACAAACAGCAATCTAATACTTACGCTTCAAAAGAGAGCCATACGAATAGTAAAGAAAACCACCCATAATGAGCCAACAAACTCCCTTTCTATTGATCTAAAGGCACTAATGTTTAAAGAATTAGTAGAACTAAAAACATTACAAATAATGTACAAAGCAAAAAATCAAAAGTTACCAGAAGGTATCCAAAAGGTTGTTTACAGAAAGAGAAGGCCAACATGACTCAAGGGGAACTTGTATATTCAAAAAGAACCAAGTTAGGACCAATGCACAATACCATTGTATTTCAGTTGAAGAGTAAACATATGGAACAGCTGTCATGAGGAATTAAAAATATGTGGGAAACTTAGTAAGTAAAAAAAAAACTTTAAAATAATGTACTGAAACTATATGAATCCATTTAAAGAGTGGTAAATGAGCTAGCTGTGTTTGTTGTAATTTGGATTGTGCAACTGTATTGAATAGGCCATACTCAAGTTTTTGTATTTTGTTTATTTTGTTTGTTTACAACAGATTGATGTAAGACACTAAATTGTATTTATTTTTATTGTATAAAAAATGAGGTGTTTAAAAGGGGTAGGCATTATAATCAAAGAGCTTCAGGCTACACCTGTTTCAGACAGCTGATAGGATTTGTAAATACACTGTTGGTGGTAACTCAATTGCTGTTGACACAAGTCTGTCTGTCTGAAATAAAATTATATTCTATTCTAGACATGACGTTACTGAGGTTAAGGTTAGGAATAATGTCAGGGTAAACATTACAAAAAAAACTGACAATCACCTGTCTGCATCACACAGTAATAGACCTCAACAGTCCCCCCGCCCCCCTCCTCCGGTTCCGGGAGTAAATTTCCCATTTATCTCTCCCATAGACGTCTGGAAAAATCTGTATAAGAGTTTTTTCACAGCTACGACGTGAAAAAAATGAACAGAAAATCCCACAAAAAAAGAAGTACACAGTGTTGTACCTTTGATTTACCGTCCTCGATCTCAAACTTAGCAAAGTATACAGTATTTACATGCTACGTCATGATCTTCATATGTTCATATTTAACTTGTTCGAGTGTTAAATTTAGTTCCCTATGAACGTGATTGACCCTTTCATACGTTAATATTTCACATATTTTGGGTTTACAAAATAGTTCCCTCAGAAAAAGAAAAAGAAATTAGGTACTATTTTTATTTAAAACCACGGTAAAAAAGTATTTTACATCCATTCCCTTCAAGACAATAACAGAAAAAAACTTTATGAACACAGTAAATGTCCGTTAACATACATGGCTGATAATACTTTGTAACGGACATCTACTGTGTTTATAAAGTATTTTATGTTATTGTCTTGAAGAAAATGTCCATAAAATAATAGAAAATGTACTGGCAACAAATTACCAGTACGTTTTACTGTTTTTTTTCACAGATATTTTTTGATCATTTCCAAGAGTAGATTTTAATTCAGCAATTCAGTACTTTGTGTGCTCACAAGTGCTTTTAGAGAAACCAAATCTTACACCTGCACTGGTAAACATGTCACCTTGCTGAACGTGAAAAACACTTTCCATACGCACACAAAGAGCAAAAGAACCACATCAATTCATATGCCTGTGTCTTACCCTGGCTTCCATTAGGTAGCTGTTGTGACACCATATTAATATAGCTATTGGTGATGTTTTTTAAGGAATCAATGCAGGTGAATTTGGTAAAGAACTTAAAATTAAAAATGTGAATGTGCAGAACTTTCTCAAATGTTTGCCCACTGAGTTACGTTCTGTCGAGCCTCAGATCATTTGCATATTTCAGTGTTTGAAATGTGCCCTGCAGGGTTTTAACTGCTCCTATGGGTCAGGAACCCATGTGAACACTTTTGAACTTTTACATTTATGCCAGGCAACACCCATGACTTTCAGCCTCCCATGCACTCTCAACCCCAGTGCACTGCATTTTACAAGACCACAGACCTAACCACCATCTTAAATGCACGGTAACAGATAATTACATAAGCATTTATTTGAAGCAATTGATAAACAGTTACATCAATTTAACCTACTGGCAACAAATTACCAGTACTTTTTACTTATTTTTTTTACAGATATTTTCAACAGTGTGATCATTTCCAAGAGTAGATTTTAATTCAGGATATTAGTACTTCTGTGGGGAAAAAACACTGTGTGCTCACAAGTGCTTTTAGAAAAACCAAATCTCACACCCGTGCTGGTAAACATGTCACCTTGCTGAATGTGAAAAACACTACACATATGCCCACAAAAAAAAGCAAATAGAACCACATCAAGTCATATGTCTGTGTCTAACCATGGCTTCCATTAGGTAGCTGCTATATGACACCATATTTATATATAATTTTTTAGGAATCAGTGCAGGTGAATTTGGTGGAGAACTTAAAAAATGTGAATGTGCAAAACTATCTTAAAATGTTTAACTACTGAGTTACATTCTGTCAAGCCTCAGATCACTTGCATATTATAGTGTTTGAAATGTGCCCCCAGGGTTTTAACTGCTCCTATGGGTCAGGAACCCATGTGAACACTTTTGAACTTGTACATTTCTGCCAGGCAACACACATGGCTTTAAACCTCCCATGCATCTCAACCCCAGTGCACTGGATTTTACAAGACCACAGACCTAACCACCATCTTAAATGCGCAATAACAGATAATTACATAAGCATTTATTTGAAACAATTGATAAACAGTTACATCCAATTAACCTCAAAATTGATAATGCAGCTGGCTCTAAAATTATATGTGTATGAAATTGAGTATTTCAATTGAATTCACTTCTACTATTTTGTGAAATTGTATTGGAAATAAATCATGAAACGATCTGTGAAATTGTATTTGAAATATATCATGAACATATTTTGTGAAATGTGATCTGAACTAGATCATGAAACTTCTTTAAAAATGTCTATGGATTATATTGTGACTATCAAATGTAGGATCTGTTGACATAGATGTATATGAAAGATAGGGTAGTTCATGCTATATAACCAGTTCAGGAAATAACAATGTTGAGAAACTTTTGACCCCCAGAACACAAACCGATGTATTATTTATGACAGGTGGTGCATGTCTTCAGTGTCATGAAAAAAATTGAAGGCCACGGGTCGGCATCTTATTTGTTGGGATGGAAATTATTTAAGGTAAAGTGTGCGTGTCTTAGATAGGTATAGCTCCTATTCTAGTTGCAACTACAGCAGATGTAAGTACAGAAGCCTAATTGTATAATATTGGCTTTTATTTAAATAAATGGAAATAAATAAACTGGCATTGTACTATTTAAGTAGAGCAAATATTTTAATAGATCAAATATTTTAGTATGGAAAATTATGTCTTGAGTCTCTTTACAAAAAAATGCTATAAAAAAGCATGCATAATAGCCTACTGCAGAAATAAGAATATGATTACGTTATCAGAAATAAATGTGCCAAGTGTTCCGTGAGATGCACGGAATTCAGAATTGCCGTAATTTAATAAGGACAAAATAATATACTCACATTATTCTTACTTGAGCGCATATTTGAATAATCCATATTTTTATGCACTGATAACCCATGTTTTTATAGCTCATGCAAAAACAGTGCATGTGTAATTGTTTGACTAATCCATGTACTTACGACGAGTTTCTGTTTTGGTAACACATTAACTGTGCTACCAGTTTATGCACTGTGAAAATGAAGCAAGATTTAATTTCATAATACTACAGACACCCGTTTAGATTAGGGCCTTAATTACATACTTAAATTGAGACCGGAAAACATTTAGCACACGAATTTACAGGTTTCATATTTATCAATCGTGGTGACAAATCGTGTTCAAAGATTTCACACAATCAGAGAACAGACTAAGCAAGTCAATTTCTACTGATGTACTGTAACACCTCCCCGACAGCTTTAAGTGTTGTGTTTTTGCAGGCGCACCTCATCACTGGTACTGTATTGTCGGTGTTAAACTCGATTAAGCTGTCTCAATCTTTTATCACGTAAGAAAGACACTATTATTATAACCAAATAAGATAATTTACATTTACAGCTACTGGAATAGCAAGCAACAACATGGTTTCGTTCCAGGTCTTTTTTTCTGAATATTTTTTGATGTGCATAAAACCGTATTTTTAAATCCTTTAAATGATCCAAACTAAACATGTATAATCGTCATTCACAGCACACATTTAAAATGTAAAAACATATTGTGAAGTAAAGGGCAAAAAGCACCGGTCGAAAACCGGCAGTTTACTTCAGCGAGTGTTGCAAAATATTCATAGTTATTTCCCAAACTGTTCGCTCTCATCAATGAGCGTCTGTGTTGCCACTCATGTTGGGTTGCAAGTAACACCTCCCATTCCTTCTACTGATTGGATCTAAAGCATTGAATGATAAATCGGGAAAAAATATTTAAAGATGATTTACTAAAGTCAATCTAGGCTATGTTGGTTTCTCCTTTCCATTTTAGATTAATTGGACTGTACAGTGATGAGTACTATTGCAGTTTCCCTTATTTGCATTTGTAATTAGGCAGGTTTTAAAATAGAAGTTACTATTATTAATGTAATGTAGCCTATTCATAAATTGTTCACTAACATGTTTTGTTTTTACATTAAGCATAGGCATGTCGGTGCGCTGTTAGACGTGCGAGTGTTATAAACGCTCCAAAGTGCAGACAGTAGGCTATTGGGAAAACACCTCACCGCACACGCTTTCATGTGACAAAAATATCGGTTAGAAGTGTAAGAAAGTGATCTACAGTAGGCCTAGGCTATGGCCGTTAAATAATCCTAGCGTAAAGATATTTGAGAAACAGCACAGAGATTTAATAAAAGCATGGTTACCGGTTATGAGGGCGAATGTAATATACATAGGCCACTTCAGCCCAGTCGCATTATTGCGGGCGGAGCTAAGAGAGCTAACTGTATCTATATTCAGGAGCCTTTGTAAACACTCATTATTTATCATTTATTAATCCACAACGAATAAATTATTCAGCAACAAACCAAACGTGAGTTTTTTTTACCTTAAAAGTTGAACTCAAATTTCTCTGTTTCCTCTTATAGGCTTCCTAATACGGTTTCCTTCTATTGGAGGCCAGAAGTCATGAAATAATGGATAAAGGTAGGCCCATTATCGAAGGCTACAGCACTTATTTAATTACCAGCATCTGGGTCGCTGATCAGAAATGAAATGGAAAAGAATGGTGGTCGAAACCACTTTAGAATACTTTTAGCACGCGACAGTGACATATTTCTAGACAGTGTACTCATCCAAAGATTTCCCTTTTACCAACGCATGTAGGTTGGCACGCAACCGTTTCACTTACATTTTCTAAATGCACACAACACTAACAGGGTCTAAGACACCTTCATATTGAATTGAGATTATTATAACTGTTTGTAAAATGACCCAGATTATTTGCAGCAATATAATTATGTCATATATTTGATCAACTATCACCACACGTACGGATAACTACAGATTATTAATGAACCGTGCCCTCCTCTCATTCACCCGGACTAGGGACTGATCTACCAGCTGGATGTAATCTGATAATTAGGCGCAATCAGTCCCTACCAGTACCGGGTGAATGAATGAGGGAAAGGCGGCACTTAAACAACAAAACCACTCAAAAATACATTTAATTTAAAACTAAACAACTGTAAATAAGTACTGGCATGTAAACACAAATATACAACTAACATAAATATACACATTTATTATGAGTCCATACTCAGTTAAATTGTCCTTTTCTGCCACAACCTGGCGTCCCTGCTGCTAGGTGGTGACACATTTTGCTTTGCTTCACGTTTATTTTTTAGAATTTGTTTTAATATATTTTTTGCTTTGTGCATCCCTGAATTGATTACTTTATATGTAATTACTAAACAATAATAATAATTTTTACTTTTCAAATCTCCACTGTAAGTGTTTCACCATTGCAGTTTTATTGAATGCAGGTTGAGGGTGATAAAATATGACAACTCTTGGATATCCTTTCAATTGGATTTAAATTTGTATTTAAAAATCTAAATCTTACAGTGACTGTCATTGTGGTTCAAGAGCTGTAAAAATGATCTTGTCATATTTACTGAAGAAGGCATGCTGGGAAATATGCAAATTAAAATAAGTTAAAAACAACACTGTGAGCGTGAAATTGAACACTATTAACTATTTAAAATGTTAACACTATCAAAAATTGTATTTAACTGTGAACTGGTGAGAATTATATGAACTCCGGGAAAGTGTTAAATGTAACACTATGGGAGTTGAAATAAAACTGACGTTTTTGCTTTGTATATAAAATATAGTTGAGACTTTTCAAGGGCCCTCCCTCCCCTTAGGCCCTGATAATCAGTATTTGTTTTACCCCCAGTCCGACGCCCCTGCTGTCACCTCCCAAATTCCAGACACTTGATGAAGATGATCAAACTAAATTGGTTATGATAAACCTTACAAAAATGTTACCATAGTCTAGTGCATGACACATTTGTGGGCCTTTATAAATTATTCTTCAGCATGTATTTTTGTCATTTTGAATGACATTTTATTGTAAATAAGTATACAAATGCACCAAATCCTCATTAGTGTAGATGATACATGATTACAGTAACATGATTACAGATCCTAAATTAATACATTTTTAACTATGATGCGTAAGAAAAACCCACTATCACACATATATACATGTACTCTCACATGCAAATGCAAATACGGTAAACATTTCCGCTAACTGTTGATCAGTACTGCACATCGGCTTGCAGGGGTTTTAACCCATTCTTTCATACAGAACAGCTTAATCTCTGGGATGTTGGTGGGTTTCCGCACACAAACTGCTCGCTTCAGGTGACTTGGCTATTCCAAAACTTTATTTTTCTTTAACCATTCTTTGGTAGAACAACTTGTGTGCTTAGGGACCTTTTCTTGCTGCATGATCCACCTTCTCTTGAGATTCAGTTCATTGACAGATGTCCTGATATTTTAGTTTAGAATTTGCTAGTATAGTTCTTAATTCATTGACAGATGTCCTGATATTTTAGTTTAGAATTTGCTAGTATAGTTCTTAATTCATTGACAGATGTTCTGATATTTTAGTTTAGAATTCGCTTGTATAGTTCTTAATTCATTGACAGATGTTCTGATATTTTAGTTTAGAATTCACTTGTATAGTTCTTAATTCATTGACAGATGTTCTGATATTTTAGTTTAGAATTCGCTTGTATAGTTCTTAATTCATTGTTTTATTAATGATGACAACCCATCCCAACCCAGAAGCAGCAAAACAGAGCCTGAACCATGATACTACACCACCATGTTTCACAGATGGAATAAGGTTCCTCGTTTTCCTTTCACTGTTATTCCCTCACATGGGAAACGCACAGGCTGGTCATGAGGCGTGCGGTTATCATCTAAAATTAATGTACCCACCACCAATACAGGCGGACTTCATGTACCAGGTGCTGGCCATAAAAGTGTTTCTACACAACTGATTACAGAATGATTTCTGGAGACATTTCAATGCATCCATTAAAAGCCACAATGTTGTCAATCTTGTCTGGGAGCAAAAGGTTATATGGGCAGACATCTGCAGGTGCTGGCAATTAATGATTTGCACACATTTGAATGACAGTGGGAAAGAGAGATAATTCACGCTATTATACAATGGTTATGAGAGGAAAACAATTGTAGGCTATACGCCTCAACAATTTACAATTTAAGGGCATCAACCCAGCAGCAGGACCAGTATCTGCTCCTTTATGCAAGGAGGAGCATGAGGAGCACTGCCAGAGCCCTAAAATAATTAAAATGGTAAAATGTCAGGAAGAACAATAATAGCAGGCAACTAAGGTAAGTCAGATACAAACAACCCTTAATTTCACTGGTGAAAACGTTTGGCTACTGTAATTTCCCATTAAGGGACCCGCCTATATTAGAAAGTTGTCAAAACTGAATTTCTTGATGTTTAAAAAATATGAAAAAAGGGGTCTAGGGATAGGTACACAACCCAATTTGTGATATGCGTGGTATGGCACCTTGCATCACTTTAATGGAAATGCCCCATAACTAGTAGAGCACATCAAACTGTCCCGTAATATAAATTTGTATCTGGTGTTATGCTACTAGTGTCTGTGTTGAGTCAGTTCTTCACTCCATCTAAGGGGTGGAGGTAGAGGGCTTTGGAAAAGTCAGAGTGTGTAATGTGAGAGGTAGATTTAAGACAATGAGGCTAACAAGCCAGCCACCAGTATATTGACCAGCCCTAAATCACATTAAATACATTCTGAGGGAACTATTATGTAAAACCGAAATTAGTCAAATATGAACGTATGAGAGGGTCAATTACGTTTGTAGGGAACTAAATTGAACACTCGAATAACGTTCAATATGAACATTAGTAGATCATGACGTAGCATGTAAATAGCATAGTTTTTACTAGGGTGGAGGTCGGGGATGGTGGATGGGCGTATAAATCCGCGACTTGCATGCCAGGGCCAGTGTTCGCAAATTCAAATCCAGACTGGCACTTTGTGTGTTTTGTTCTACAATTGCGTGCGTCATGCAGACGCGCGATTGTCGGTTTTTGTAATGTTAACCCTAACCTTAATTCTAACCTTAACCTCAGTAACGTCATATCTAACCTTAACCGTTAGTAACCTCATGCCTAACCTTAACCGTTAGTATCCTCCTACCTAACCTTAACTGTGAATGTTGCAATATAATTTCGCACGCTATGGACTGTATGGAATGTTCTCGCATAAATCCGCTAAACGAAATGTACCGGAGCAACGTAATTCAAGTACATATAGCCTAATAACAAAACGTGCAGTTCAAACGTAAAAACACCCTAAATAGGTTGGCATAGAACGTAATTTAGGTTTTCAAAATAGTTTCCTGAGAACGTAATTTGGGAGAAATTCTGAGATTTACGGTTGATATTGACATAGAACAGCCACTAGTTAGCTATCGCTTTTTCATGAAAAAACACTTTATTACAAAACTGATTTGAGTACTTAAAGCTGCAGTGCGGAACTCTTACATATTCCCGAACGTCCGTTACATTGCACGGTCTCCCTTGAACTTTAACTGTGACCATGGGGTAAATAAAAGTTGTTGGTCAGAGGACCTAAGGTGCCTGGAAGGGCAGTTGTTGGTTAAAAGGTCACAAATATATGAGGGTGCTGAACCACGCAGAGCATTAAAAACAATCAGGAGAACCTTAAAATCAATCCTGTATTTTACTGGTAACCAGTGGAGAGAGGCCGACACAGGAGTGATGCTCTCTTCTTTGTACCAGTCAAGAACCTAGCAGCTGCATTTTGTACCAGCTGTAAGCGAGATAGCGAAGACTGGCAGACACCTAAGTACAGGGCATTGCAGTAGTCCAAGCGTGAGGAAATGAAAGCATGGATGACTGTCTCCATGTCCTTCATTGTAAGTATGGATTTTAATTTGGCAATGCACCGAAGCTGATAAAAACTCTGCGATTACAATGCGGGAGATTCTCGGGACATCCGGGAGACTTGGGATATCTCACATTGTACTACACTTAAGTGATTAGGCAACATTCTACATGGTGGATATCAGGGAATTGTCATTGGCTTGGAATGCAATTTTAACCAATCAAATTTTAGATATCTTTGAACCCGTTTTAAAAATGGCTATAAAATATTTACTTTTCGCTCCGCAGCACCCCCTATTCAAAATACCTTCCTGCGCCACTGTGATATGCTGGAAACACACTACAGGAGTTTTAGGCCGATTTATGCACCAATTTATGTCAGATTTTCACCTCCCGAGAATCTGAGAAAAAATCTTGTCGAGGACCTCGATCGGTTCCGATTTTCGGCGCAGATTATCTGGTAATGTGAGGCGTTCACAGATCGAATCTTACACCTCCCGATGTGCTCTCACAAAAATCGGGCTTGCCCCAATCATATCGAAAATTTTTGATATTTATCGGGATGAGTAAGATTTCGATTACGTCAGTACTGTCGCAATAGCCAATAGCAAACAAGTCTACAACAAGACGGTAGTGACGGACATTACCAAATGGCAACACGAAGCTAGCAACACGGATCTATTGGACTTCAGAGATGGTGGAACATCTCATTAAGTTTTTACTAATTGAGAAATTGTTATGGCAGTACTCAGGGCAGCTGACAGGGGGGGACAACCGGGTATGTTGTCCCGGGCCCGGTCCTGAGGGGGGCCCAAAATTTAGTTTCTGCACAGTAATTTTTTTTAGCGGGGGGCCCTAAATGTGGAGTTTATCCCGGGCCCAGAGATTCCTGTCGGCAGCCCTGGCAGTACTTTGTTAATAGATGGATGGATAAACGTTTGCAAACCCTGTATAAATTGTTTTTTCAGTATTCATTTTGTTCATAATATCCGCTTTCAAGCTGCTGCATAGATCATGTGAGGCGCCCCCTCTGGCACAATAATCTTAATAACATTGTGTAGTGTGTGATGCGCCACGATTTTCAAATCTTGTAGTGTGAGCATGTTTAAGATTTGAGGGAATAAAATCTGTAAAAAAAAAAATAAGTTTGTGCTGCAACGAGATTTCAAAATCAGTTAGGATTTTAAAACTCCTGTAGTGTGTTCCCAGCCTTAGTTGTAAGGTTAGGGTAAGGCACTAAGGGTTAAGGTTAAGGTCTTCAGTGGATTAAGGTTAGTGGTGAGGTTAGGCATATCTTGAACACACAACGTTGGCATTTATATAGCTCACAAAAGTTGCATTTGACATAATATAGCATGATAAAACAACCACATGTTATATGTACACATGGGTGAGGTCAGGCTGGTAAGAAAGGTAGCGGCAAACATTATGCATAGAAGATTAAGACCAAGCTGTATAAGTGCCAGGCAATATGTCCTCAAGAAATCTCTGAAACACAGAAGAAAACCTTGTGGAAATTGGTCAGTTGATTCTCTTCTGTAAGACTCAAACAGCGGATGAAATTAACAATAAAATGAACACTGAAATTAAGAATGCAATAAATAAGAAAAACTATTATGCAATAGATTTTAAGTTACCTGTATCTGGTGCATCAATCAAAGATGGCATAGTGTCAGAAACCAACTTTGATGACAACTAACACACGACAATGACAGATTTCTAGAGATTTTATTCAACCCACGGTTTCCCTCTTACCAATGGACTCCAGCTGATGACACGCAACATGTTCTGACTAAAATGAAGCACTGTTTACTCACATCAAACAATGTGATAGAGACACTGTGGTATCTAAAGGTTTTCAGTGTCTGAGTGTTTACTGTGTCTTTACTAGTTTTAAATCGAACCTATTGTCTGGGCCTTGTTCACAATATGCAGTATAGGCTAAGGCTACTATTGGCTACAGTGTCTATAATGGCATTAGGTTGCTATGGCAATAAGGGAGAATTGCATGAGTATGGTTGAAGCAGGTGGAAAAAACAGCCCTCTACTATTCAACAACTTTTCAACAACAAATATCAAACAGTAAACCGATTGGAAAATAGTAGGCTACTGATGTGATGGCGGATGTTGTCCTGGGGAATCTCCTCCCAGACCTGGATCAGGGCATCAGTGAGCTCTTGGCGGCGTCGAATGCACCAATACATAATGTCCCATACTCAATTGGATTCAGGTCTGTGGAACATGAAGTCCAGTCAATGGCATCAATGCCTTCATCATCCAGAAACGGCCTACACACTCTGGCCAGATGAGGCCGGGCATTGCTCTGCACCAGGAGGAACCCAGGGCCCACTGTACCAGCATAAGGTCTGATGATGGGTCTGAGGATTTCATTGTGGTACCAAACAGCAGTCAGGGTACCGTTGGCTAGCATGTCGAAGTCTGTGTGTTTCTCCAAAGATAGGCCTCCTCAGACCATCACTGACTCACCGCCAAACCAGTCATGCTGGATGATGTTGCAGGAAGCATAACATTCACCACAACCTCTCCAGACGTTCACATCTGTCACACGTGCTCATTGTAAACCTGGTCCCATCTGTGAAGGGAACGGGGCATCAATGGCGGACCTGCCAATTCTGGTGTTCTCTGGCGAATGCCAATCGAGCTGCATGATGCTGGGCTGTGAGCACAGGTCTCACTAGAGGACGTCAGGCCCTCATGCCACCCTCAAATTGAAGATTGACAATTTGGTCAGAAACATGCACACCAGTAGCCCGCTGGAGTTTATTTTGTAGGGATCTGGCAGTGCTCCTGTTCCTCCTTGCACAAAATGGCAGATACTGGTCCTGATGCTGGGTTGATGCCCTTCTACAGTCCTGTCCATGCCTTCTCGTGTAACAGCCTGTCTCCTGGTATCTCCTCCATGCTCTTGAGACTGTACTGGGTGACACAGCAAACCTTTTAATTTATTTATTCATCCTTTATTTATCCAGCTGGGCACGTTGAAAACAATTTCTCATTTGAAATGGCGACCTGGCCAAGATGAAGCGAACCAGGGTGTAAGATGACACAATGTTACACATAAATTACACATATTACACATGAATTACACAGGGGAAGAAAAATACAAAACAAAAAACAAGTTGCAGAACTTCAGACTAAATGATGTAGGCATATGTACAATGTGTATTAGAGCGGTAGATTAAGTTAGTATGTAAAGTGGCAAGGCAAATACAATGGATCAATTAACACTTGAGCATAACTGTGCGAGACGATATTGTGCAAATGACAGACAACAAATAAGATACTGTGCAGATCAGTGCGTGCAATGGCACCATAGGGAATAGCAAGGCACTAGAGCAGATGGGCAGAGGAAGTGTGCGTGTGGGGGGGAAGTCAGCATGTGCAATGATCAGACAGAAGCTCTGATTCTCATGATATAAAGTTGAGGGAGATTGTGTTCATGAGTTTCAGAGTGTTTTGTAGTTCGTTCCAGACGTATGCTGCTGTGAACTGGAAGGAGTTTCGGCCAAAGGAGGTATGGGCTTTTGGGGTGACTAGGGTGATGTATCTGCTTGAGCGCAGGTTATGGGTGTGTAAGGCAATGGTGAGAAGAGATTTTAGGTACAGAGAGGTTTTGCGTTGGAGTGACTTATATATGAGGTGATACCAGTTGGTCAGGTGTCGAGTGTGTAATTAGGATCCGCCCACTAGTGCATATACGTAGGTTGCAGTAGTGGGTATTAAATGAGGCACTGGTGACAAACCAGATGACATTGTTATAGACTACGGAGGGAGATAGAGGCAGTTCTGTAAATGATATCACCAAAGTCTAGGATCGGTAGGATGGTCATTTTTACCAGGGTGTGTTTGGCACTTAGGTGAAGGAGGCCTTGTTGCGGAATAGGAAGCCAATTCTAGATTTAATTTTGCATTGGAGATGGATAATATGGTAATGGAATGAAAGTGAACAGTCTATCCAGACACCTAGGTGTTTGTAGGAGTCCACGTAATCTAGTTTAGCCAGAGTGGTGATGCTATTCATGTTGGCGGGTACAGGTAGTGTGCGGTTGAACAGCATGCATTTAGTTTTGCTGGAATTTAGAAGCAGTTGAAGGCCACAGAAGGCATGTTGAATGGCATCAAAACTCTTGGAGGTTAGTTAGAACAGAATATAAGGTAAGTCCAGGTGTGTATACGATGGTGTCATCTGCATAGAGGTGGATCTGAGAATCAACAACAGCATGAGCAACATCATTGATACACAGAGAATAGTGTCGGCCCAAGAATCGATCCCTGTGTCACCTCCATAGAGACATCCATGGGTCCAGTCAACAGACCCTCAGATTTAATGTGTTGAACCCTGTCAGAAAAGTAGTTGGAGAGCCAGTTATTTAAATAACTGACGCTGCTGTGTCTTCCAATAAGGATGTAATGATTGACCGAATCGAAAGCCTTGGCCAGGCCTATAAAGACAGCTGCACAGTAATGTCTTTCATCAATGGCAGTTGTAATATCATTAACAGACCTTGATTGTAGCAGAGGTGCAGCCATGATCAGCTCGGAACAAAGATGGCATAGCAGAGAGTATTTGTGACGGAACGTATGGATGTGCCATCCTGGAGGAACTGGACTACCTAGGCAACCTGTATGGGCTGCAGGTACCATCTCATGCTACCAGTAGTGACAGGGACACTAGCAAAATGCAAAACTGAAGAAAATTCATAGATGAAGAACAAGGAGAGAGCAATTGTCTGTGGCCACCACCTGTAAAACCATTCCCTTTTTGGAGGTTGTCTTGCTGTTGCATCTCCAGTGCACCTGTTGTCACTTTAATTTGCACCAAAACAGGTGACCATGAGTCACAATCGCTTATGTTTCCTAACTGGACAGATTGATATTCCTGAAGTTTAAGTTTTGGTGTTATACTGTGATGATTGCGTTTTCCCGTAATGTATATAAATTGTACTATAAAATGATGTTTGGCCCTTGATCAGTTTGAAGTACATAATGTTTAAAGTAATATTATGCTTTGCACTAATATTATAGCTGGTAATAACCTGGATTTAGTAAATTAATAAACAATAATGACCTATGAACAACTCAAACTAAGTAAGACTCAAACAGTGGATTAACTAACAGAAAAAATAAAACTGAAGTTAGGAATGTAATATAAGACTGTCTGCTGCATTAAACATGGCATGGTGTCAGATGGCATAGAGCCAGAAACCAACCCTCGATAACACGCAACAATGACTGATTTCTAGAGATTTTATTCAACCCACGGTTTCCCTCTTACCAACGGACTCCAGCTGATGACACGCAACCTGTTCTGTTATGACTAAAATGAAGTGCTTCTTACTCACATCAAAGAGTTTGATAGTGACATTGTAGTGCCTTTAGGTTTACAATGTCTGAGTGTCCACAGTGTCTTTGCTGGTTTTAGGTCTAACCTAATTTCTTGGCCAAATCTGCAATATGCAGTATAGCCTCCTGTTTACCACAGTGTCTATTATGGCATTGGATATAAAGCAGATGGAAAAACAGCCCTCTACAATTAAACAGCAATTATCAAACAGTGTACCGATTTGGAAAAAGTAGGCTACTGTAAATGTTTTTGAATTAGGAATACAACGTATTTTTTAATGGAAAGCTCTAGTCTTATTTTATTAATGGGGTAATAGGACTTGCATTAAGAATCTAAAGAAACAATGTAGTGAAATCACTCTACGTAATATTTGGATTGCACTTATAGTTTGAATAGCAAACTAAGCACTGCATACATTTATTGTTTCCCAAAAATTGCTATTTTGTATTGTTGGACTCTTCAATGATTTTCTAATATTTTCACTCATTTTGGGTCCTCTGATTCCAATTTTATGTATATTATAAGATATTAAAGGTAGGGTTGTAAGAAATTTGCTTTATAGTTCAACAGCGTAAAAAATACCCTAGAAATGACCCAACAAATATATTTTATTATCATAAACAAAAGCACAGAGTACATTGTAAATCATTCCATGTGTGAGGGGCAAAAAAAGTAAAAGTTGTTCTACCTATTTCAGTGAAGATCCCAGGGACCTCCAGTGAAAGTCATTCCTGGGCCCGAGTTTGGTAGCCTGTCAGTCTAAAAGTGAAGTGAATTAAGACAAGGTGGGAGCTTGTGCAATAGAGCTTTATAGACGAAAAGGGCAAAATGCAATTCTCTGCGAGACTTTAGAGAGTGACAGTCTACTTTTTGGTAGAGTATGCAATGATGGGCGCTGAACTTGTATCTTGCGATAATACAAATGGTACTATACACTGTGTCATGGTTCATCATATTTAGGAGGCAGGCGCGTCTTCACCAAAAGTGTTATATTTATTTAAACAACAAGGAGGAACTGGACAAAAACAAATAGACAAGAATACATGAGTGACTACAATGAAATCTAACATACTAAACAAGAACAACACTACATAAACACAAGAACAGACCCTATAACTTATACGAGTTGAACTAGAACACAAGAGACCAACTCTACACTAAACACCTGAACATACTTATACATATACTACGATGATGATGATGATGATGATGATGATGATGATGATGATGATGATGATGATGAACAAGACAACCACGTACCTGGACAAAAACAATGAAGGGGGGTGGCGCCAAGTGTTCCACACTACACACACATACAGAGAGGAGTGGCTACTTCTTTTAGGCATTTTATAGCCTACCAGAATTTAGTAGGATCACCATGACTGCTAGAAGTTCTGCGAGTTCTGTAGTGAACCATGGGTTTAACCTGTCTTTAATTCTACAAGTTTTCATAGGGGCATGTTTGTCTGCATTAAAAATACTTGAGAATTTTTCAAAGGCTAATTCCACCTCAGAGATACTACACATATTTGGTAAATCACAATAATAAAGATCCTCGAGAAACCCTTAATTATCCAGATTTTTAAAGTTCCTCTTTGTGACCAGGTGAGGATTAGATTGAATTAATTTAGTGTTTCTAACACAGACTATGTGGGAGTGATCACTAAAGTCACCACTGTGAGGGTATTTATGAGGGTTGTTTGTAACAATCAAATCTATCAAGGTTGTTCTTGAAGGGTGTTTTAAATTACTTTGAATAGGTTGCATGATCAATTGTGTCAAGTTCCTATCAATAAAATCTGATCTAAAACAAGCTTAAGAAGGGGATAACCAATTTAAATTAAAAAAATATATATTTTTAAGTATCACAATTTCATTGTTTAAAAAAGGTAAGTGATTCAAAAATAGCAGTGGCTGCTTCCTGTGTAGCAGATGGAGGGCGATAAACCCCCACAATACAGACGAACACATTACTGCTTATGAACAATTAGTGTTTATTTCCCTGATTTGTCATTTTTTTTCCCCAGGTATGGAGCATACTACCCCCGACTATGACTACAACGTCTCTACAACCAATCTCTTTGAGCTCTGTGAGGCCAGCGATCAACAGCTCACCATCAAGGTTTTCCAGACCTGTGTGTTCTTAATTGCATTCTTTTTGGGTTTGCCGGGCAACGTCTTGGTCATCACCACCTTTGTTCTCTACCGCCACCTGCGTCTTCGCTCCATGACCGACATCTTCCTCTTCCAGCTGGCCCTGGCCGACCTCCTCCTCCTCCTAACACTGCCCCTCCAGGTCCGTGAAACTATCATTGGACACTGGGCCTTAGGTGATATCCTGTGCAAGATTACACGTGCCAGCTACGCTATCAACACCTACAGCGGACTGCTGCTGCTGGCCTGCATCAGTGTCGACCGCTACGTGTTAGTGGCCTGGGCCCAGCTAATGATGAGGCTACGGAGCCGCATGATACAAGGCGGCAAGCTGGCTTCGCTGTGCGTGTGGCTGGCCGCGCTGTTGCTCAGCCTTCCAGAGATCCTATTCTCCGGGGTCGATGAAGCGGGGGCACAGGGAGATGGGGAAGCCTATTGCGGCATGAAAGTGTGGGTGGAGGAGAGCCGGTCGGTGAAGATCGCTGCCAACGCAGCCCAAATCGCCGGCTTCTGCCTGCCCTTCCTGGTCATGGTGGTATGCTACTCGCTCATTGGCCACGTGCTCTGGGAGAAGCGGGGCAAGGGGAACAGCCGTAACCAGCGGACACTGAGACTGATGGTGACATTGGTGGTCGTCTTCCTGCTCTTCCAGATGCCCTACGCTGTGGTGCTCTCTCTCAAGTTGGCGGGGCCGGGTGCTGCTGGCCAAACCTGTGCCCAGAGGGATGAATCAATGATGATGGAGTACGTGACCTGCACCCTGGCGTACACCCGCGGCTGCCTGAACCCCCTGCTTTATGCCCTTGTGGGTGTCCGCTTCCGGAACGATGTGAAGAAGCTGCTCCTCAAAGCGGGCTGCAAGTTCTGTGTCGGCTCCGGAACTACTTCGGAGAGCTGCAGCTCGGGGTCACATACCACCCCAGGCTTGACAACCCTATCCCCGCTGCCTCCCACTTCACCTGTGTTCTTGCCACCCAACACACTGGCACACAGATCTAACCATTTCTTTTCTTATCCTTAACACCTTGCAATAGATGTCCTGCTTCAGTCTACTGCCTCCAACACCAAACAGGTCTAAAACGATCATTGCACAGCCTGTACACTGTAAAAAATGCTTTGACTCAGTTAAGTTGCGGAAACTTTAGGAAAGTTGAGGCAACTTTAGGAAAGCTGCGCCAACTTTAGGAGTTAAGTTCACTCCTATGTGGACTTAACTCCTAAAGTTGGCGCAACTTTCCTAAAGTTGGCGCAACTTTCTTAAACTTGGCCCAACTTTCCTAAAGTTGGCGCAACTTAACTGAGTCAAATCATTTTTGTACAGTGTACAATCCTCATCAGTAGTGATAATTGAACTGTTAACAATGGGGAAAGACCACTTTTATGCATTTTATTATATTTTAGTAGTACATTGAACAGTGAAGAAATGTACTCAGAGTAGATGTTCTAGAATAGCAGTGAGCTGAATTGACGCACATGCTCAAGGTATTACTAATGTTCTCGAGATTTAAACTGCTAGACCACACCTTGACCATTTCTATGATTAGGATTTCAGCAGCTCACAGATTTGTTCTAGTTTCTTCTTATTATTGTAGTATTATCTACCATACTGTCCACTTTGATAAATTTTCTCGTGCATTAGATATGTATTACTGGAATCAAACAACATTTCAGACTATAACTGTACGGTCCTACAGTAATTGTGACAGCTCAACCTGAATTTTTGCTACAATGGAAATAAAGATCTGAATATACTTCAGATTTGCCCTAATTTAATTTTTTTAAGCATCATCACATTTCCGGCTTACTTGTGTAACAGAAACAGAGTGCATATACAGCAGGAAGATATATTTTGTCAGACCTGGGATATAAAGCCAATCAGCAGCCAGGGTTCAAACTACATAGTTTATATTATCATATGCCATGACTTTCAGCGAATCAGCTTTCAGGATTCAAACCACCCAATGTATAATATACTGTACTACCTGGTCTATGGGAGAATAATGAAAACCTAACAAACTGAAACCTAAAATAGTTGGCAAGCCAAGTGCCATCTATCAGCACCATCTAGTGTTTGGATGATGACCTGCAACATGGCTGGAAGAAAAAAGGGGTTATAACTGGTTGGAGAGCCCTCTCTTGGTCATTTATTTCTTTACTGTAGGCATTCTCAGTAAGACTTAACAAACTGTTGTTATGCATTTTAAACACCACTGTAATAATATATAGAACAACATTATTAGCATGTTGTTACAATATACATGGAAATTGCAACAGAGCAATTAGGAGAAATAAGATGTTGAGACACAGTGGCACTTCCAGCCCCCGAGGGATAAACCTAGAGAGGAGCCAGTTTTCAGGGGTCCTCCTCGGGCTGGTCGAATATTTAAGAGCCCATAAAAGCTGCTTCCATTGTTCCTTTTCTCAAAGTGACAAGATAGAGCTATAATTTTTATGTCAGTACATTAGGAAGCTGAGACTAGCGAGTCAGGTACTGTATTTAATCAAAGACAGATAGGAAGGACACAGACAGTCGGCCAAGCCAGGGTTCGAACCCTCGTCCCCGGGGGATATGTCTGGTGCCTGGTCAGACGCTTAGGCACATCCTATCGCTTCTATTAATCTGACTTTGACTCTTTTGTCATTGCATCTTGATTCAGATTCATGTTGAAAAAATAAATTCTATACGAGCATCTTAAATACAGTTTAAACTGTTTAGAATGGTTATGACTAGATGAAAGTGTTATACACCTAAGATTCCGAGGCCTGTTAGGTAATCTGAGTGTAGACAGGGAGGTTTTCTCGCTCTGTGTGGATATTGTTATTGTAAAGATGACCATGGGCTTTTCCCTCAGAGTGAAAGGCAGCTGGGTCACTGTTCAACATGGACAGAGAATCCATCCATGGCTGAATTACCTTACAGACAGAAGATAACAGTTTATAACCATATTATATTAGATTGTAATACAGCACAGATCTAATACATGTTTGATGCTATTCAGACTGATAGGACATGTTACTAACAGTACAGGAGACACAAATACGGGTTACTGAGTGAATCTGGGAACAACAACTAGCCAAGGCCATTAGGTAAGATAAGATTGTGAGACAGTCACGGGTCTGAAAAGATAAAGGTTTTCTCGAAAGTGCTAGATGAACAGTTCCACAGGCTTAATATATCACCTCATATTGTTATTCTGGGCATTATCCGAAACCCATCTTTGTTTCCTCATCGCTGAGTTTCCCTGTTCCAGGATGAGAAGTACTTTATTAAGCATTGTATGATCATATGATCAACCCGCTACCTGAATCCAGAAATCATTCTTTTAACCAACAAATTTTCCTGCAATATAATCATCAATTACAATTGGTAATCAAGAAGACTTCTCAATATTTCCTTGACTTTGACTGCTCTTGACCTGCAAAAAACCTTTGCACAGTTGTTTTGAGAACTGGACTGAAAGCAGAAAGACCACAGAAGTAAAAAGCTGGTTATACAGTATGTACCAAACTGAAATAAAACAAACACAGAAACAAAAGAGCTGTTGCACAGTTGTTTTGGAAACCTGACTGAAATCGGAAGTGGCCACAGACATAAGGTGAGCAAAACCATTTGAGTTTTTGCACAGCTCGGGCAGCAATGACAGGGTCAAGAAAGGAGAACATGGTTGGGTGGATGACGGGAAACAACCCTAAACTAAAACTTAGAGATGAGTCACTAATTAGGACTGGGAGTCAGGATGTGCAGGTTGATTGTAGGTTGTTAGGAATTGCCAGGCAAAGCCATGAATGTTAATAAAAATGGGATTGTATGGCTTCGCCTATTTTTTTAATTTGCCAACCACTCATGACAATGCCAAACAGGCTCAGACACAATATGTTGATATGTTAATGAAGCATTGTAGTTGTTTTTATTTAGAGCTAGGAGAGTAGCCTCCAGGACAACCAAGTTTATCATTTAAATAGCGGGCTGACAGCCTACTGGGGATAGACGGATAGGCATCACATAAACAGTTGCCTCCTATCAGGTGGGAAAGCTCCCTTTTGACGATGTGCCATGAGTAGATGTATAAACGGGCTTAAAGTCTTAAGCTACTCGACAATTAATAAACTCTCTGCATGGGGAGCACTTGTTTGGGGACGGGGAAAGGCGGACTCTCTCTTTGGGTGTGGGTGTTGTCTGTGTTAAGCTGTAGGGCACCATTTTGAATAGTAAGGGATTGGCTCCATGCCTAGTCTGGCTTTGTTTGCCGATGAGGGGGAGAAGGGAGTCAAATCATGGGCCTTCGTTCTCACACTGGTGGGCAGAGTTCGAGCAGGCTGTGGGGTTATTTTCATTCTCTTGTTGATGGGAATGATGTTGCAGCTGGGAATCCTAGGCAATACGAGGCGACATTTTGCTTGATGGTGTGGGTGATGACCCCCTTGATAAGAATGCTCCATGCAGAGATGTTAAAATATAAAGTAAAAATGCTAGATATGAGTGGAGGGCAAATGCTACATTAAAGCATGGGTGCCCAATATGTGGTACGTACTTAGGGCAAATAAGCTGTACTATGAAACACAAATAGTTGTATTGTATAATAAAGTAATAATGCCGTACCAAAGAAGCATATTAAATAAATGCTATAGATAAAGACAGGCCTGGCTGATACAGAGACAGAATAGATGCAGCCTAAAGTAGAATTAGAGTACACAAACAAAGAGGTGACATGGTTAAGGTAAATGAGATATCCCTCTGGGTAAAACATAGAACGTCATACAGATAGTGGGAGGTTTTCAAAATTATAAGTGAGCATGAGTGAAATTCAATAAAAGACTGAATGAAACGAATGGGTTTAATGAAAAGCCATGACAAATATAAAATGTGTGGATTCAATGAGAGGGGATATAGCTTTTCCCCTTTTTGTGAAATTTGCATTGGTTATGTTTAAAATACCTTGAAGCATATTCTCATCAAAAATCACTATTAAACAAATTGGACCCAACAAAAAGATTATATCATTTTCCTCCTGAAAGAAATGACATCAAATTAGAAAAAGAGTGAGGATTCCCTCCACTAAAATTAGAACACAAATTTAATTAAATAATAACTGGAAATGACAAAATATTTCTGTTATTTAAACATAAATAAGCTTTGTAAATTCATACTGAAATAGTTCACATGTATGTGTTAAACCATCGGATTGTAAACCCAGAGCATTATATATAGCAGTATTTTCCAGGCCCTGACAGAGATTCATCTTCTATTTTCTTTCTTGTCAAAATAAAAATGTCTCTCTGTTACAAACCTCTCCCCTTCCTTAAACAGAACAATTATAAAAACATAAAAAGGGAGTATTTACGTGAATTTCCTGCATGGGTTATGTACCTACAGTACACTTTGTAGGATGGTATTTCCATGTAGGATTTCTATAAATATAAAGAATGGGAAAATCACCTTGTCGAATCCAGGCACAGAGAGAAACTACCAGCTCACAAAGGCCAAATTAATAGTGTGAATTTTGTGTATATTTGCATTTTTACATAAATGTTCATATGTAATGAGAGAAATAGGGTGGAATTGATACTGAGAATATAGAGTTGTGGTAAGAAACATTGTGAAAATGATAAAAAATACATTGTGAAAGTACTTACATGAATAACATAGTAAAACATTTTACCCTTAATAAAACATAAATAGACTGTTCCTAAGAATATATATATATATATATATATATATATATATATATATATATATATATATATATATATATATATATATAAATGAAACCAGTAGACACGTAAAAAGCGGACATATTCTTTAGCAGCTAAAAACTAAAGTAATAAAACTGGAAAACCAAATGTTGGTTTGTTGTTGAACCTTAGCATCAAGCAATATAAAAGGTGATGTGATAGCGCACACACAACACAACGTTGCATGAAGAAATAATTACCCTGAGAGAATGGCGAGAGTGCACACTCAAAAAGTTTCTCACTGTATGAAATCTTATTTATCGACTACCTTGTGCCCACATAGCCTGTTAAGATTTACTAGGAACTGTCACAATGGTGGTGTGTAGTTGAAGGAGGGAGACCGAGGCAGAAACATGGTGGTTTGCAGATATAATAAACAATGCGAGGTTCCAGACAACTCCTCAAATAGGATCGTACCATATAGAGAATACAACAGCACTAAACCACTATGCTCTTACAGAGGCACAGTACGCATAGTTTTCCAGGCACCTACATGAGCTGCTTTGAAGTTGTAGGCCAAATCATATTTAACATTGAACAATGTTAATGAAAAACATTTTTGGTAGAGTTCGCATTCAACTTGCTTTGAATCACCCGTTACTTTGATGAAATGCTTCCATACTACAGATTTATAATACATTTTTTATAAAGTCCTAATAACAACATATGTAGAGGCAGAGGCAGTATGATGGGCTCCAGTTCTGTGGAGAGCCCTAAAGGTCCATCAGCTGGTAGCTCTGGTAATGTAGCTGCAACAGGTAGCTCTGGTAGCATTAGCAACAACATGTAGCTCTGATAGCATTAGCAACAGCAGGTAGCACTGGTAGCGTAGCAGCAGCAGGTAGCACTGGTAGCGTAGCAGCAGCAAGTAGCACTGGTAGCGTCCAAAGACCTACAACATCATCTTGCTGCAGATGGTGTTACTGTGCATCGTTCAACATTTCAGCGCACTTTGCACAAGAATAAGCTGTATGGGAGAGAGATAAAGGAGAAGCCTTGAGGTATGCAAATGCACATTTGGACAAACCAGCTTAATTTTGGAAGAAGGTGCTGCGGACTGATGAAACCAAATGGATTTGGTCATAACAAGGGGCATTATATGCATGGCTGCAAAAGAATACATTGTTCCAAGACAAACACTTGTTACTCACAGTAAAGTTTGGTGGAGGTTCCATCATGCTGTGGGGCTGTGTGGCCAGGGCTGGTACTGGGAATCTTGTAAAAGTTGAGGGTTGCATGGATTCCACTCAATATCAGCAGATACTTGAGAATAATGTAGAGGAATCAGTCACAAAATTAAAGTTACACTGGGGCTAAATATTTCAACAAGACAACGACCCAAAACACTACTCCAAACCTACTCTGCATTTATGCAGAGGAACAAGTAAAATGTTCTGGACTGGCCATCCCAGTCCCCAGACTTGAATTTAATTGATGATGCATGATCCATATTGTACTTTTTCTGTTCATCCAATAAACCTAATTTCACTACTGAAATATGACTGTGTCATTCAGTTATTTGATAGATCAAAGTGAAATTGCTGATCCAAACACCCAGTTATTTATAATGAAAATCATGGAAATTGTCAGGGGGGCCTAAACCTTTGCATACGACTGTAATGTTGTGATTGTTTAATTATACCCTTGAAAGGGCTCTTGGATTACATGTATGAATCCAAATTATTCCACACAAGATATATTATAAGCCATAATGAGCTTTAAAATGTTTAAAGTGTCATTTTTGTATAAGCTTCTGTCCACTCCTTCCCCAACTTGGCAGCAATTTGTCCATGTGTGGGGAAACCCATTGACCTACATGCTATTTGTGTTGGGAAACCCATTGACCTACAGGCTATTCAAGGGCTTGATTGCTTATTTTCACTCTGCTGCTGCTGGTGGCTGCTGCTGGAGGTGATGGCTGCTTGAGCTGGCTGGTGCTGGCGAAGGATAGCGGTGGCGGTTGCTGCTAAAAGTGGCATTGTTTAATAAAATAACATTCATTCTTCCAAGCGTTATGAGTTGTTATTTTTTAACATATTTGATACTTTGTGTTTGGCTTAGTCTTAAAATTATCATGGTTGTGTGGTCAACTCATGCCTCATCAGAAGAAGTGAGCTGGACACTAAATGCTGAATGGACTGTTGCTACTCTGCTTTCTCAATGGCTCTCTGACCACAGGTAAATGAATCGGAATTACAAGCAAAATTAAGGACAAACCAATAGTCCAGTTGTGTAAAAAAGAACATCTTGATTAGATCTTAGATTTTAAAACGGAGATGTAGTAAGGTAAAAGTTAAGGTTAAGCCACTAAAGCCAGTAGCCTAGTCCTACCCATGCTAACATGAAGCTTCTAAGTAATATTTATACATAGCTTTCAGTTGTCACCTTAAATGTAAACCTGACATTTACAAATATGCAATAATGCAATAAGTCAAATAAGTACTTGGGTATGTGTTCATTTATATTTACCATTCAATATCACAATCACCGCCTGGCACAAAAATGACCTTTTGGCATCTGGAAAACTCATACTTTGACCTACAGTGAATTGCCTTATGGGTTTGGACTCAGCAGACCCATGGCTACAACATAGATAAATGAAATCCAACATCCTGGGTTATTGAATTTTATGTTTTATTAAATATTTTTCCAGGAAAACTAAAGAACATATGTATATTTTGTAAAATAAAAATGTGTAAACCTTGATGAATAAGGCTTTTCAATGCATGTTTTCAAGCCTCCAGGGCTCCTGGAACAGTGTGCAAAGTTTGGAGGCCATGTAAACAAGTGAACATCAAAATGCTGCACCCAATTATTACTATATTTCTATACATTTTTGAAATTCCATACATTTTTCACTTCCCAAAAGTGTTGGTGTTGTGCAGGATGATAAGGATGACATAATTGCAGAGTTGTTTTTTTTTCATTTTCACTTCCTACTTCCTGTCTGTAATGTGTGACTGCCTAAAAAGGTTACTACCTAAAAAACTGTCACGTTCAATGCTGAGAGAGACAGACGCGAAGGTTCAATAATCCAAAATACTTTATTCACCAAAAGAATACTGCCGCGTGGGGCTTTACAAATAAAGATGTCTGGCACGAACAGGAACGCGTACAGGGAAACATTGATCGACAAGAGACACCACAAAACAAACAACCTAAATACACTTACTAACGAGACATAACT
>JACXGM010009564.1:0-27294 GCA_016801145.1 Umbra pygmaea | reverse complement strand
GGTCAGTTTTTTTGTGTGGAAAAAATACATTTTGGAATATTGAATTGTATGAGTTCGACAATCGACTAGTGTAGACTTCACCGGAAAAATTGAAATAAACAGAGTTATGTGCACTGGCTGATTTATCACAATTTATTTGCATTACTATCACATCTACTGCAGTCAGATTCGCTTGGTTCACTCTGAAGGAATCATTGCACATGGCTATGCACTTGTAATGACATTTGGGAGGCTAAAAACACGTTTAAAACTTGCCCCGTTTCAGCTAAATGGGTGTAAACTGGAGCAGAAGGATAACACAGTGTAGGCAACACAAATTGCTTGAGTTACTGACAGCACTCCAAATTTCCAAACAACACAGCTACGTGTTGTAATCGCCCGGAATTCTCCTTTAAAATATTGATTTATCTGTGCCATATTTTGTGTAGCGGTGTAAGCTCTACACTACAAGTGCCCCTGGTGACAGGGGTTCAAACCCTGTCTCTACCCTGTCTCTACATGCCTGTCTTCCTAAGCTTCCTATTGTTCTGACGTTAAAAAAATAAAGTAAAATAAAAAGATTTATCCTTAAACTTCAGATTTGCCTCATTGACAAACTGTAGACATATTGACAACACTCATCTTAATGATGTCCCTTACCCACATAATCGTTCATCATGTCCTAATTGGTCAGTGCGTGGGACTTCACATCTCAGTTCTCATCAATGTTATATCTCGTTGCAGTGATGTATGATAGGGTGTTCATTGACCACAAATCAGTGGTTTGAGAGCTTGTGCTTTGTAGTTTATAGCTACTTGCAGAGCAATCATTGTACAATTTCTTCATCAGGGCCATCACGCTTTCTTAACATGGCATCTAGATATGCAAGCAGAGCACTGAAGCCTACATCCTCAGCCGAACAATAGGTGCATAAGAACTGCAATCATCTCTCCAATCCCTTATCGCACTTCTTTCTTGAGAAGCTTTCTAAAGTCTGTTTGGGGCCTGTGCTTCCGCCAACAACACTTAAGAGTGTCAGAGCCTACCTATTAACAACCATGATTTCCATCTCACAACACTTTCATTTCACTATCTTTTAAAGTATTGACATACAGAGGACTATTGCTATGTTGGTCGCTTCTCTTTCTGTATCGCTGCCGTTTTCTCAACTGCCCAGCAAACCAGGACAAATACTCATGCGCAGGAGCCCGAAAAAACACAAAATCATATAATGAAAGAGAGGAGACATGGTGAAAAGTCACGTCTGAGTTAGCCAGGGGGAGAAGTGCTTCTCAGGGAAGAAGCTGTAGCTGTGTACAGCCCGCAGGCCCAGGTACAGTGACTGAGGTTAATCCAATATCGATATTAATCCAAAGTAGATCATAGAAAGGAGACAGAGAGAGAGAGCTGAATTACAGCATGCCTGAACAGAGCCCCGTACACATGCTCTGTGCTGCTGCTGCGTGGGAGTATCCATAGCAACGCCTCTGTTTGCTATTCTGCTTAATGACCAGACAGAGAGCAGTCCCCAAGTAAAAAAAAGTATATTTAAATATACTTGAAATGTATTTTATTTATCTTAAATATACTTCTAATATATTATTTTGGTATGTATATTTTGAAAGTATACTTCAAATATACTTAAATACATTGAATACATACTTATGGTTAACCATAAGTATACTAGAAGTATAATACTGGAGTATAATTTAAATATACTTTTTTTTACTTGGGGTTAGCAATGAGATTGCTAATTCCTGACACAATAAACCCAGACAAATTTTACAGTGTTATAGTATTCTCAGTGAAAAAAATCTAATGTTTACTCAATGTTTTGGTATAATAGTTGAGGAAGTTGATTGGTGAATTTTATTTGCAGGTAACTTAAGTCCTCCTGACATGTAAATTCCACTAGCAAGCCCCTTCTGCCATAAAGGCTTCAAACTTTTTTTGTTTAGTTTGAAAGTAGACCGTGTGCACACCACATTTGGTTAAGTTTGAGCTCAGTATAAGACAATGTTTCTTGCTAAAAGTGCCAATGTTTTTTGTTTACTTGAAGGCTGTGCATACATACAGTAACTCCCTGTGCCAATTCCATTGAGATGAAGATATATTTAATATTCTGCATGTATTATTGAGTGAAAGACCATTCACTTTTTGGCAAACAAACATGAGTCCTTAGATAAACATCTATTTTCAGTTTTACTGAATGGAACTAGTGTTGTGTTTGGAAGTATGCCCCTCAAAACATTAAATATTTTAAATTTTTTGCTAAAGTGTCTTTCAGAGTGCCAATAATGGAAGCTATGGGAGATTTGAAGGCATCTCCTAAAAGAAAGACTCACTGAGGTGCATGTCAGGTACAGAAAGGCAAGGTAGAAAGTTGAACAATGTCACTCTCCCATCATGGAATGGTTTCTTTCCACTTCATGACTTTCTATGCAAGCCCATTCCATCCACCATATTTGTATTTTTTTAACTACTATCTAAAAGAGCGTGTGTGATATGCAAATCAACATTTTGAGAAGCATCTGAATATGTTTAGATGAAAGTAGGTTAGAAGTATATTTCTTTATTTGCAGCATTGTCATGGGATTTTAGTATTGCCATGTTGCAGTGCTCAGCACAGCAGGGCTGCTGGCAAGTGTTTGGGGATTTGGCATTTCCATCAGGTTTAGATGTAGATTTAGTTGGATACAAAATATTGACAATAAAGCTGATCTAATATGTTGTTTATGTTCAAAGTTTGGATGGCGAGGCTATCTTTTTAATCCAATATTATTGACAGTGATAGTGTTTGAGTAACATTTTATTTACAGATGCAATGGCCAGCAAAGCATTGATTTATATTTTACATGCATGAAGCTAGATTGCCATTAGATCTATTCTGCAGATGCAGATGTTAAGTCTGTTCACGCGTAAGCTAAGATGAATACAAGGAAACAGTTTGAAAAGTGAATTTTCCCTGCTGAAGATGTCCAGCTTCTATCTGTGGATCCCTGCCATCCTGGCCAACAGCATGCAACAATTAAAGAAGAGTGTATAGTTTGTATTCCTTAGAACTGGAGCATTCTCACCCCTCCACGATTCACTCTCCACCAATGACTGTACCTTCAACAATGCACTTGTGAGCCTCAGCATGGTTTGGAGCCTCCGCATGGTGCTGTGGTCAACCGCAACCTTTGGATTTGGTTCAAATCCATTGGGTCCTAAATGGGGCAACGCAAATTGGTACAGCGCTGCCCAAGGTGTGTGGGTGGATAGTCGTAAAAATAGCTTGTCACGTCGCTCTCTAGAAACTCCTAGGTCTGATGCCTATGAAATGATTGGATGCTGTAGACTTGACGACAGTGTAGCCTCCCAAATTTATATAAACAAAAGTCTTCTATGCACTACGAGAACTGTGATTGGATGGTTTGTTTACACAGGCATTACACAGGATGCTAGTGATCAATCGGCAACCATCTTGCATCTGCTGAGGAGTTGCCGACAAGACAAACTCAAAGGGGACTTGGGTATGACCAATTTTGGGGGAAGATAAATAGGGGTTGAAATCTAAACCAAAAACATCAACAGAAATTTCTAGATGACGTAACTCTGGGGCATTCAAAAGACCTTGTACATCAAAACTGACTGAGGGTCCTGCAACCCCAAATGGGTGGTCAACATCATAGAAGGCACACTATGGAAACTAATACGTTTTGGGACACCATGAAAAACAAAGCGCAACTCCGCCCAGCTCCCTACTGTTCTATGGCAAAGTAACACTATCACCACTGGCAAAATTGCTATAGTCTACAATTTCAATAAGCATTTTGCTATAGCTGGCCATACGTTGCACCTAGATACTCCCACCTCGGCCAGCGACCCCACCCCGGCCAACAGCCCCTCACCCCCTGCAGCACTATGCCCTAGCCTCCCTTATTTTTCCTTCACCCAAATTTAATTAGCTGATGTTCTGAAAGAACTGCAAAATCTAGACCCTTACAAATCAGCTGGGCTAGATAACCTGGACCTGTTCTTCCTAAAACTCTCTGCAGCAATCCTTGCAGCTCCCATTACTAGCCTGTTTAATCTCTCTCTCGTATCTTCAGAGATCCCTAAATATTGGAAAACAGCTGCAGTCATTTCTCTTTTCAAAGGAGGGGACACACTTGACACTAACTCTAACAGACCCATATTCATCCAGCCCCGTCTTTTTAAAGTCTTTAAAAGCCAGGTTAACAAACAGATTACCAAACAGTCAAACCTCATAACACACTCTATGCTATGCAATCAGGTTTCTGAGTTGGTCATGGCTGCACCTTTGCTACACTCAATGTATTAATGATATTACAACTGCCATTGACAATGGACATTACTGTGCAGCCATCTTTATCAACCTAGCCAAGGCTTTCGACTCGGTCAATTATCAAATCCTTATTGGCAGATGTAATGGCAAATCCTTATTGGCAGAAAAAATGCTTTGATTGGTTCACCAACAACTTTTCTGACAGGGTTTAACATCTTAAATCAGAGGGTCTGTTGTCTATGTATGGATGTCTCTATGCGGGTGCACTGGGTTCGATTCTGGGGCCGACACTATTCTCTGTGTATATCAAGGATGTCGCAGCTGGTGACTCCCTGATCTATCTCTATACTGATGACACCATTCTATACACATCTGGCCTTAAATTGGACTCTGTGCTAACTATTTTCCAAAAGAGCTTTGATGCCATTCAACATGCACTCTGTGGCCTTCAACTGCTCCTAAACTCTAGCAAAACTAAATGCATGATGTTCAACCGCACACTACACGTACCCACCAACCTGACTAGCATCTTCACTCTGGATGGGTCTGAACTAGAATATGTGCACTCCTACAAATATCTGTGTCTGTTGTCTTTCATTCCAGTCCCACATTATCCGTCTTCAATAAAAAAATAAATCTAGAATTGGCTTCCTATTCCTACACCTCATATACAGTACAAGTCACTTTGCAAACCACCTCTGTACCTAAACTCTCTTCACTTCTTAAATCACGAGTAGCAGAGCTTCTGTCTGATCACTGCACATGCTTACCATCCCCTTTCACATGCACACTACCTCTGCCCATTTGAGCTAGTGCCTAGGTTTTGCCCCATGGTGCCTTTGCATGCACTGATCTGCACAGTATCTGATTTATTGAAAATTTATGCTAAAGTGTTAATTATTCTGTTGTTTTTGCATTGTCACTTTACATACCAATTCAGCTACTTCTCTAAGTCAGACTTCTGTTGCCCTAACTGTACGTAAACAATACTTACATTATTTACTCTAAAGATCTGTATCCTGTCTTTTTTTATTTTTTTATTTATGTAATTCACTTTATGTAATCTTGCACCTTTTCGCTTTTATCTTGACCAGGTCGCTGAGAAACTGTTCTCAACGTGCTTACCTGGTTAAATAAAGGTTAAATTATTAAATAAATAAATAAATAAACAAAACGGTGAGACCTTGCTCAGTCAATCCTGAGCAGGCGCTATACTATACATCAATTAGAATAGAGCGCATTCTCACTTCTTCCATTTCTGTCTGGTTTCAGTATGCATCTCCCTACTGCCGAAATAACCTGCAGTGTAATGTGTGGTCTGTAGAAATAGTGATTGACTGCCCCCTGGCACCAATAAGGTCCTAGATGAGTCCAGGGAGTAAACATGCAGGCAAGATCATTGCTGACTGTACCCTTACCTAAGTCACACTCTTCATGGAATAAAAAGCAGGCCGGTCAGTACAGGTAAATTATGACTAAATAAATTGCACCACCTGAACAGTTCTTTACCCTGTGATGCATCCATTAGCAGAAAATGGACATATGTCTAATAGAAAGTAAAAAGAATATGATAATGTAGCTTCAAGCTACTTCAAACCTGTTAACTAAACATCTGCACTGTACAGTGCCTACAGGCACGGCTCCTGGCACAGGTAGACTAGGCAGTCGACCAAGGGTGCCACAGACTCGCGCAAATTTGCACGCAGCCAAAAATAAATTGCTGTGTGGATTGTTTCCAATGCCCTGAAACAAGTACTGGTATATATCACACCTTCTCTCTCCCTTTCTACAGCACTGGAGGGAAAGCAGGGGAGGGGCAATGTGTCTAACCAGCAAACAGTTGTAATGATATCAAACGACCCATCTCTCCCTTCCTCATGAGCCATGCATGTCTCTTTACCTGACCGGTGGTATTTGGAGCTGAGTTAACTGTTAGCTACTGTAATCAGCAGGTAACATTGTAATGCAAGACCATGGCTAATCAGTTGCACAGGGGATAGAAACTTGCACATCTGTGAGGGTAGAATGAATAAAGAAAGATATGTAAACATTTTGGAGCAACATATGCTGCCATCCAGACGTTGTCTTTCCATGGACCTCCCTTCATTTTCCAGCAGGACAACGCCAAACCCCATTTTGCCCAGATTACAAGTGCATGGTTGCATAAGCAGAGTGTGCAGGTGCTAGCATGGCCTGCCTACAGTCCTGACCTGTCTCCGACTGAGAATGTGTGGCACATTATGAAGCGCAAAATAAGGCAACGAAAATAAGGCCCCGTACAGTTTGCAGCCCCAAGTAAAAAAAAGTATATTTAAATTATACTCCAGTATTATACTTCTAGTATACTTATGTTTAACCATAAGTATGTATTCAATGTATTTAAGTATATTTGAAGTATACTTTCAAAATATACATACCAAAATAATATATTAGAAGTATATTTAGGATAAATAAAATACATTTCAAGTACATTTAAATATAATTTTATTTAATTGGGGCTGAAGACAGGCATAATGGATGAATGAAATGAAAAAATTTCACTTACTTAACTTACCCAACTGGTGTCTTCAGTGCCCAAACATTTGATAATGTAAGTGTTATTAAAACAAAAGGTGATGTTACAAAGTGGTAAACAGTTGACTGTCCAACATTTTTTGGAGGGTGTTGCATTCATCAGATTTGAAATTAGTGTATATTTTCAAAAAATTAATAAATTCACGAAGTAAAACATATAATGTGTTTATAATGTGTTTTTAATATAGTACAGGGTGAATTTGATTATCAAATGACCCATTTTGTTTTGTACTGCATTTTCCATACTGTCCAAACATTTTAGGAATTGGGGTTATACATTTACTCATTTATCGATTTGGAAATTTGAATCCAACTTCTATACCAGATAGTCAACTCGAGTGCTCAACCATCTTTTTACCGAATGGATTTCCACATGAACATACAGTACCTGGTCACATGCTATGTATAAGGTTGAGATTTGGTTGATTGACTCAAATTCCTATAGGGCATGCCGTTACACATACTATACCAACATATTAACCATATTGTCAAAGGGGACAATATGTCTCCATCCTGGAAGACTGACAGTCCAAATTATATTTCCCTTCATATTAAAGGTATTAACCAAATTATTCACAGTAAATTTCAAATTAGTCGACGGGCATATTGAATGATGATCAGTAGATAAACATTATTGAATGTGCATGTTGGGTGGAGTATTTCTGTCAATAGCTCATTGAGTGCGCAGTTGAAATAGAGCTCAGGGTTTTTATTCTTATTATTCATGTGTGTTGAATCGACCGTTGGCAGTAGACAATGAGTATGCGCCATGGGCTATTAGCAGAGAATTTGTCATTGATATTGACTGAGAGAATTGCCATATACAAACCACTTTCCAATTTGATTCTCCTTGCCAGATGAGACATATGATATCAATATCATCGATAGGGGACGCTATACACGAATGTCTTATTCTATAGGTCTTCTTACTCCAGATGTTGAAATTAGCATACCATTTTAATTTCCATTTGGCAATAAAATGCTTTGAAATTGCATAGCAATTTAATTTGAACATGAATTCCAAATGTCATACCTATATGCGCACATCTGGGCAATAAATATTGTGTGGTGGTTATGTGATTTGGTTTCCACAGCGAGCAGCTCACCCCGTCCGCTGTGGACAGTTGAGATCAAGGATAAATTCACCTCTAATCCAGATCCTAATGTAAACCCAAATTGACATAACATCCGCATAAGGGCAACCTCTTCCAATAGTTCGATTTAAGTCTGCGCATCAGCCTATCGGTTACCCACTGCTGCCAACTGTTCTCAGAGGAGGGGGCTGTAACTGTGCAGCTATTCACCTCGGGTCGGAAACCATGCTGCATCACCGCTGGCTGACAGTGGTCCCGCCTGTAGAACATAATTGCGCGTATTCATTTGGAGTGAGATTTTCAAAATCAAGGTCATACTGACCATTTATTGTCTATATTCAATACAGGCTTCGATTTGGACCATCTTTGCTGAACGGGACATTGAATGAATATTGGAGGTCGGAGAGGTGTTATGATGCGAGCAGTCTTCGCTCTGCGGTTGGTGTCTGGGTGATGAGACACTTCCAAACGTTATGAGTGGAGAAGTAGGCTACCCATCCGGTGCGCTCTGTGACAGAAAACATGAAGTCGTCTCGTGAATGATTTCGTTGTCCATTTAACAATATCAACTGTAATAATATTCAACACAATAGTACACAGAACCACAACTATAATTGCAAGATCCGCAAGTTAAATAAGTCTCATCAGCGCTGGACGGTTACTATGCCAGAATGGGTCTACTACGGTTTTTATTTTTCTGTGGACTATTGCACACCCAAGTCAGCGGTAAGTGTTGAAATCGTAAACTTAATTTGGAAATCACAATAACCTTCATCTTTTTAATTCAGACATTCCTTCTTCATGTTTCCGTTGTCAACCTCTGTGTAAATAGGCAACGGCTACCAAAAGCATTGTATATATTGCCTGTTTTATTAGATTACCTGTTACCGCGAAATATGTCTACTCAATTATTCCGTTAATTCTAATTTCATAAGGTTGGAAAAGGCATGTGAAAAGGAATACGCGTGTGGTCACTTTGCGCGCTCAGTGTGTCTCAATATTAGGTGGTTGCTCTTTTCATTAGGATTCGCAGCACTCCAGACTATTAATTTTATGAATGAATTGTCAATTATATAATCGAATTTCGTTGACGTAGATGAACTTTCATAAAATTGATACATTTGCAATTTAAAACAGTTGCTTGGTTTTGGGGTTCCTGATTAATATGTGTTCATTAATTTAGTTAATTTGTTTAAAGGTTTAACTTTGCCCTTGACTGATAATTGAATGCTCCAGTTAATCAGGTTCAATGTACAGTAATGACATGCAGTGTTTGTTAGAATTACCCAGGTGACTCATAGTATTCAATAGGCGTTACCTTTCGCCTCTAATGACACATTTGTTGCTATTCGTAAGGTTTTAACCCTAACGTTTTTCACATAGTAGACTGATAATATGTATGTCCTAATGTTTTGTCACGGGTCATTTCTGTTGGGTTGATTTGGGTAGAGTTAGAATCAGGATTCTATTATAAACCCAGATGATTTGTGTTCTCATAGGCACCTGGTGGAGCTTTGTCTTTAAAAGTGGCAAACATGTAATGGAAACAATGATGCTGAATTGTCTTTCTAGTCCTGTGATTTGTCTCTAAAATGTAGACACTGTGTTCATTGGTCAGAGAACATAAGAACTGTCTGTCCCTTGAGCCCCATCACTGCTGAGAACACAGCACTTCTCCTGGTGTTTTGGTCAATAGATTCTCTCCTGGCCAATGTGTTTTCCTCACTGGACCTGCAGCTGTTGTTGATGACCAGGTCCACATTGAGAGCATATATTTGTCCACATTGAGAGAAGTGAGAGAAGGGATTGGTTCCCAATGGGAGGATTTCCCTGTGGATATTCACCACCCTACACACTGGTGCCCCACCCCACTTTCTATTGTACATGGCTTTCAGTCCACTTCTGATTGGATAGTTTCTGCTATACTTAAGCAATTGGGTCAATATTCCATGGCTAAGAGACATTCTTAAACTCAATGTCTTGTGGATTGCCTGGATAAAAACTGATATTACAATCAAGATACAATATACTATAATACAAAATAATAATAATAAAATATGGAAAAATATAGAAATAGACTCAAAATATATAGCGGGTGAAATAAGTATTGAACACACCACCGTTTTTCTCAATAAATATATTTCCAAAGGTGCTATTGACATAAATTTTTCACCAGATGTTGGTAACGACCCAAGTAATCCATACAAAGAAACCATAACAACTAAGTTCAGAAACTAAGTTATGTGTAATACAATGAAATGACTCAGGGAAAAAGTATTTAACGTATTTTGGGCCATTCTAGCAGCTTTTATTTTCTTTCTTTGAAACCAATTGAGTTTCCTTGGCTGTGTGTTTGGGATCATTGTCTCGTTGAAATATCCACCCTCGTTTCATCTTCATCATCCTGGTAGATGGCAGCAGATTTTTATCAAAAATGTCTCGGTACATTTGTCCATTCATCGTTCCTTCAATTATGTGAAGTTTGCCAGTAACATTTGCTGAGAAGCACGCCCACACCATGATATTCCCACCTCCAAACTTCACTGTCGGTATGGGGTTTTTAGGGTGATGTGCAGTGCCATTACTCTTCCAAACATGGTGTGTATTATGGTATCCACACAGTTCAATTTTGCTCTCATCTGACCACACTGTATTCTCCCAGTATTTTACTGGCTTTTCCAAATGTTGTGCAGCAAACTTAAACTTAAACGAGCTTCAGCATGGTTTTTTCAGCAATGGAGTCTTGCGTGGTGAGCGTGCATACAGGCTATGGCGGTGGAGTGCATTACTTACTGTTTACGTTGAGACAAGAGTTCCTGTTAATTGCAGGTCTTTTTGAAGCTCTCCACAAGTGGTCCTAGGCTGTTGGACAACTCTTCTGATTATTCTTTTCACTCCTCTGTCAGAAACCTTGTGAGGAGCACCTGGTTGAGGCAAATTATTTGTGTAATGATTGTCTTTCCACTTCAGTATTCTGGCCCCAACAGTGCTCACTGGAACATTCAGAAGCTTAGACATGTGCTAATATAACCAATGCAATCATTATGTTTTGCAACAATTAGTTTGCAAAGGCCTTGAGACAGCTCTTTGCCTTTAACCATCATGAGATGTGTCTTGTGTGCACCTTGGTAATGATACCTTTTTGTAGGCCATCAGTTGGGACTGAATCAGCTGATATTAATTTGTTCTGACCGGGGGCTGGATTGCTTTTTAATTACTGATGGTTTTCAGGTGTTGTCTTTCCATACCTTTTTGCACCTCCCTTTCTTCATGTATTCAATACTTTTCCCTGTGTCATTTCACATTATTACACATAACTTAATTTTTGAACTTATTTGTTTTGGTTTCTTTGTATGTATGGATTACTTTGGTTGTTACCAGAATCTGGTGAAAATATCATGTCAATAGCACCTTTGGAAATAAATTTACTGAGAAAAAATGTTGACGTGTTCAATACTTATTTAACCCGCTGTATAGAGGTAGCAGTGTAATGAAAGGACTGTACATGCAGACATTACAAAACAGTGATAAGATATTGTGTGATGAGGAATGTTCAAAGTAAAATGAGGAAGAGGAGTGTAAGGGAGCAGGCTGATGGTCTGGGGGTAGAGGCTGTTTCCTCGTCTGACTGTTACACGTCAGATGTACATGCTGGCTGTGTCAGATGGAGTGGTTGGAAAAGTCTAAGGCTCGGATGGCTGGTGTCTTTGATGATCTCCAGGGCTTTTGTGCGACACCTGGTGTTGCAGGTGCTCTGTAGGGGAGGCAGTCCAGACCCAATGTATCACCCTCTGCCACGCCATGTGGTCAGTACAAGTTGCCAATCCAGGCTGTGATGGAGCCGTCAATGTATTCTCGATGGAGTCTTTGTAGAACACCATGCACTTAGCTGTGGTATATTGGTGATATTCCACAAACCCCAGAGATGACTTTTTTAAACCAGATACCAAGACAATTAGAGCAGTAAAAAGTAATATGATGACATAACCATGGTAAAAGATTTCTTATGAACCAGACAATTTGAATGATTGGTGAATAGCTGTGGTATTTGAGACCGTATACCATGCATATGAAACCTCCCATCACCTTTAACTGCTCTAATTGCGCTGGTAACCAGTTTATATGAGCAATAAGACATCCCAGGGTTTTGTAATATATTGCCAATATACCATGGCTATGCACTGTGTCCACGCCTTCTGCTATATGTTTTGCTTCCATTCAGCTCTAAGCTGGGGAATATTGGCCATACACCACACCCCCTTCTGTCTTATTGGTTAAACATACCATAGCCACCAGCCAGTCAGCATTCAGGATTCAATACATCCTGTTTATATTTCAGCAATAAGGCAAAAGGGGTTATGGTTCCCTTTAGTTTGACTGGACACTTACTGTCTCCTGGTTACAGTAGTAGAGTCTCTATCTTTCTCTCTCTCTAGCTCACACACAAACCAAACACACACACACACACTTACACTACTCTCTCTGTGTCAATTTGTCTATCCCTCTTTAGATTTTGTCAAATTGGGTTTGAGGTTGTGTACTTTTTATGTACGTGTGTTAGCATTGTGGGTGTGAATTAGGGTGACTTGGAAGGGTTAGCAGAGGGTTTTAGGCACACGGCCACGAGGCATTGTCATTGGTTTGACTGTCAGTGGCTGATTTAATGAGCAAGGACTTGGCAATGCTGGGAGAATGAAAGTAAGCCTGAGATTAAACAGGAAAATGTTGAGACGACGCCAAGTCATTGAGGAAGACATCATCATCCTCTGTCGATATTAGAGTGTTTGGCTTCAGTAAACCTTGTAATACTGCGGCATGTCACCATTGTCCAGAGGGGCAATAATCTGTTTGTATGTTTTTTTTTGGTGGAGGGGTCACCTGTTGGATGCAGTGTTACCACTACATAGAGGTTACATACTGTGATCTAAATCCAGAAATGTACTGAAAAGTGGACGTCAGTTAAGTGAAAACTCTGTAAGTGCACAGTTCACCAGTCAGCGATTCAAATCCATTAATTTTAATTTCACTTAATATGGTTAATTATAACTGACCTGAAATTGCAAGGGACATGGTTGTTAGTGAATATTGGTACTGTGTGTTGATAACGTACTGTAGGTGATGGTGCTGCCTTCCCTCACTAGGTTTTGTCAGTATGCTTACTTCATATTCCTCCTGGTAGCTTTGCACAGAAAGATTCTGTTTCAGATGTCAGCTGGAATGGACGTGGCAGCTGATATGGTCAAAGTTAAAGTGCATTTAGATAGTGCTGTTTCAATATGTTTTTGTTTAGCCAGAGTGAAGCTAAATTCCAGTCCAGCATACCCCATGACATTTGTGCTTTCAGGCAGCCAGTGTAGTGCTGTCGCCAGGGCAAGCAGTTTTACCTCAGAGAGAGAGTGTGAGAGAGAGCGAGAGATAAGGTAAAGAGTAATGAGTTTGGCTGCTCTGTTGAGGAAAACCTTATCTCAAAAAGTTCAGGTTGTCGTAAGACCTTTGAGATTAATTTCTTCTGGGATAAATCCACGTGTGTAAGCCATTGTAACAGTGAGCAATCCACTGCTCAGAAGCAGGTCTATACTGTAGCCGAGCAGAGATCTTTGGTTATGTCTGATTTTATGACTGTGGTTGAATGGATACAGCCATCCCCCATTAGGGCCATTAAACACTAGTTGTAGGGTGTGGTGAGAGGAGAGGCAGACAGAGTAACAAGCAGGGAGCCTGCACACTCCAGTGTATTGGGAATTATCTGAGATTGGCCTTCTGGAGTGTGGCGTTCCAGGAAGAACAGTGGCTGGCAGCTTCCACACGATTAGCATGTAAGGAGACTGCTGGTCGCAAAGCTTTCTGAAATCCACCTATTAGAATGGGAAGAGTCTACAGCATTTGGGAAGGTTGGATTTGATATATTTAGTGATTTTTTAAATAGATGCTCAGACAATTAGCAACATGCAATTAGAAGAGGTATTGCGTGTAATGACAGAGAGGTAGACCCACATGTATTTCTGTCATGCCTCCGCTTGCCTTTCATCAAACCAAATGCTACAGCTTGTTCTCTGCCAGGCTACCTCCTTAAGTGCGCGCAGAGAAAAACAGAGTACCGGTTGTCATTTCTCCAGAGTAATGATAGAATCATGTTGTGCTGTGTGGCTGCCTTGCCACCTCACCCAACAGAATGGGAGAGGAGAGTGTTGTGAGTAACGACTGGGTACGGCTGGCGGCAGTGTGGGAGCATGTGCTTCGTAATGACATCCAACACTTGCTGCTTCCCTCTCGTCTCCCCAGTCTGTTTGGGTTTCCTTTGACGTGTCAGTGCCATCCAACCCTGGGACAGAAAAACCTCCCCTGTAAAAGAAGTACTGGAGACATAAAGCGTTTTGTTGTTTTGGCTGTGTACTCGCTAGCAGTCTCTCCAAGGTTCCTCAGAGATGTTTTGTTATTCTAAAATGGTTGATTTTGTTGAAGCAATTTTGACATGTCTGCATGGCAATATATATGCGCTGACGAAATCAATATTTGTTGGCATGAGGCTTGATTGAACCGTTATAAAATGCTGTACATTTGCATTGATTGGTTGTGAGCCTTCTCTTTGTACTGCAACGACGGGTTAGTGCTATGGTATAATAATGTGATGATTTGACAGTTTCATGTGGAAATTGTGTGCCGATTGATCAAATATGCAAGCTCTTGCATAATTTGCAAAGATGTCTGTGATCGCAGAATAGCAGAATTATAGAAAGACGGACTAAGGATGTGAAATGATACAATGACAGTCTTCTTTAATTTGAGGCATTTTTTGAATAAAGTTGAAAAACTGTGAAAAGATCTGATGTTTAGCACCTTACTTGGTCCAATTTCCCAAGCATGCATTGACTATAATATCCAATTAGTGATGATAGGGCCTTGTTGGTGTTTTGAACTAACCATATTCACTTTCCTAACTCATTTAGACTTATAGTACTTTGCAGACTTTAGATTTTACACATCAATAGAGCATAAATATTGTCACATACTAAACATATTGTCTTATTTTATGTTTGCAAATCTGGACCTAATGAAATCGCGTTTTCTCCTCTCCTCCCAGGATCTCGGCTGCGCCAGGACGACTCCCCTCCCCGCATCGTGGAGCACCCATCAGACCTCATCGTGTCCAAGGGGGAGCCGGCTACCCTCAACTGCAAGGCGGAGGGTCGTCCCGCCCCCACGGTGGAGTGGTACAAGGACGGGGAGCGTGTGGAGACCGACCGGGACAACCCCCGTTCACACCGCATGCTGTTGCCCAGCGGCTCGCTCTTCTTCCTGCGCATCGTCCACGGACGACGCAGCAAGCCGGACGATGGCAGCTACGTGTGTGTGGCACGCAACTACCTGGGGGACGCCGTGAGCAGGAATGCATCCTTAGAAGTTGCATGTAAGTCCCACAAGTCTCCCTGTTCTCTCTGGATATGTGTGGTGGTAATAAAGATGTCATGTACTGTATAGAAGTGTGCCATTGGCTGAGCTGGGTGGCATTGTAAATGATCCTGCTGTAAAATAGAGAAAAGCTTGCAAAATAGAATATTAGTCATAACTTTAGAGGAATGATGCGTAATTATAGTAATTTCCGGAGCTGGTCTGTGTTGTGTAATAGCCTATTTTGTGTGTAGTAGTGTGTGTGTGTGTGTGTGTGTGTGTGTGTGTGTGTGTGTGTGTGTGTGTGTGTGTGTGTGTGTGTGTGTGTGTGTGTGTGTGTGTGTGTGTGTGTGTGTGAGAGAGAGTGTTTCTAAGACTACAGGGGTTCGGTCTGTGTCCCAGTTGGTCTTCACTGTGTGACAGCAGCTTGATTTATTGATTGCCATTACTGAGGTCCTAAGCGGCTAAATAAAACAGTCATGAAAAATGGATGAAGTCTCTAGATTGTTCTTTTATTTGTTTGGGTGTCCTGCTGTCCCTCTGCCCCTGACTGAGAATGTGTCCTCTGGGATGAGAGGGGTTCATGGTAAATGAGGTGTGTTGTATTTTATATTGCCTTAGAGGTGACTATTTGTGTGTGTGTGTGTGTGTGTGTGTGTGTGGGGGGGGGGGGGGGGGTCAGGGTGATGGAAGGAGAACACATCTCTTTTGATGGAGAATACTAAGCCTATTGACTGATAGATTTTGGGCCTTTATCTGAAATGTGTAACTGTACACGAGTATCAACATGTGCTTTAAGCGACTACACTGGGGAGGCCATAGTAATACCAAACACAGCTGGATGACCCGCTAGTGTGTGGCATCCAGTAATGTAATTTACTGTAACATTCACATCGTTCTCTTTCTGGTGTTTAATGTTTAAAGTAGGACTAAAAAACGGTCTCCCTGTCCTGTCTCTCCCTCTCCACCAACCTGCTTTTGCTCTTTTCCTCTCTTGCTCTCTGCTTCTCTCTCACGCTCTTGTTCTCTCACGTTTTCTTGCTCCAGCTAATGTCATTTCTCTTCGCTCTTACTGACACCTTCCTACTTTCCTTTTACTACAACCGTCTTCCTCACCCACGCCAGAACCGACGGACAGCAGATATTACATTTGGTCGTTCCGTCTATATGTTGCTGCAAAAAATAATAGTTTCTTAGTCAACTTGCCTGGTTAAATAACAGTAAACAAAAGTAAAACAATTTTAAATAGATGTCTGATTAATACTTTTGAGATACAACACGCTAACGAGCAGGCGGGTGTGCCCAAAATTACACACAACACATTGTTTTTCTATTTTACTTCACTACCGGTTTTTGGCAGACGTCAGTGTAAATAAACTAAGTACAAACATCAGTGTGAAAATTCTATGTACAAATAAGTGAAGTAAAGTACAATAAATTACAGTGGAGTACACATAAACATAATGGAAAATATGCTTGAAAATATACTTTGGTTTACAGCACCATTGCCTACCCTACTATACTATAATCTGTACTGTCCCAGTCTGTGAATCATGAGCAGAACGACATAGCTATATATTCATAACGATGGATTTCTGTGCAGACCAAGCCAGAGGACCATGGTATAATTGTGTTTATTGGATAAAATCACTGTACAGTAGTATTGCAGTTCAATAATTAATATAGATTTGTTTTAGCTTACATTTTACTGCCAGATGAACACCTATTTATCCAACACAAATATATTTATAATAAAGGACAATGGTCAGGTTTCCGACACGACAGTCACAAGAAACCTCAGCACTTTCAGTAATTCCCAACTCAGCCACCATAATTCTTCGAAAATACATGTAGATTCACTGACGTCATCGAAGGATTTTGAAAAACTTACAATGGCGGAGTTGGGAATAACCAAATGTGCTGAGAATGTTTTTTTGTTACTGTCGTGTCAGACACATGACCGGGACAACGATTTTGAGCTGTTTAGGGGTATGGATCATTCCTTAAATTCATGATAGACATTGAACCAAATGTTTTGAAAATTTTATTGCATAACAATCTGAGGAAAAATCGACCATAGTAATATCAGCATTTTCTGCACAGTCCTTCCACTATTTCTTTTTTGGAACATGTAACACATAGTCATTAAGCATAGCGATATATATTTTGTTCAAAGTTTTGAATCAATGTATTTTCTTTGGATTACTTTAAAATGGAGTAAATGCATTATTCTGTTACCATTGAAATTGCCTGCGATTTGTCTGATTATTGTGGGCGCATGTTTGTATGTCTGCCTATGAGACTGTAAGTCTTCTATCTTCTAGATGTCTCTTTGTGTGTGGGCTTCACTGTGTTCATGTTGTCGATCCTCCATTCATGTGTGTGTGTCTGTGTGTTTATGCAAGTATATTTGTTTAAGAGACCTGCTTGACCTTTGTCAGTGATGCGTGGGTAGAGCTGAAAATCGCTTCAGGGAGTGGGAACAAGATTTCACCTTACTTATTTTCTCCTTCCTCCATTCCTCCTGCTCACAGCAAACACTTTTCCTGTGTGGAAACAGAAGCTCTGGGCTGTTCACATCTCCATTAGGTGATAAACTGAACTGATTTCTTACCAAGAACACACACCGCAAACACATATTCTGGAAAATTCATAATGCACCACACTGAGAAATAATGGAATCAAAAAGAACAACCTAAATCTAAAAATTTTTATACAGATACATATATACAGTAGTGTTCTGTAATTAAAATGTGCTATACACGTTGCTGCATCAATATATACATTCCCATAGATATGCCTTGAACACTAGTTGTTTGCAGTGGGTTTTTAAGTGGGGGCCTGTAGGGACATATGACCTGATAACTTTAGCATGGTGTACATATTCCTCCCAGGGGGGGAGTGTAGAGTTTGAGAGGGTGGTTTACCCTCCCTTTTTGTCATCCTAAAATCTATGGTTATGGATGTGTCATGCTATCTGCCCTGGAGTCACTTGTGGAAAGGAATCATAGCGGGTATGGCCTGTTTTGATGTATGCTGATGTTGCTGTAGCGCTGCTAGATTTATGTTTGGCATGAGCCGTTTCGTTTGAGAGTGACCGAGCACCAGGGAGGACAGCCCTCTCGCTCAAACCTGACAGCTGCCCGAAGACGTAACCTGAGAACTCTGTGTCTTCTTGTGCACCCTCTACCCCCTCCCACTGTCTTCCTTCCGGGCCTTTCCTTCTTAACTCCATCCCCCTATCACTCACGTATCTCTCAGAACTATTTTGCCTCCTCTTCCTGCTGTTTCCTCAGCTTGGGTTGTAATCAATACCGGCCTGCTGTCCTGGGAAAGGATTATGGGTGAAGGGCCGCAGGATATCTGAGACACACATCAGTTCTCAAACTAGACAGCTGTGTGTGAGAGTGTCGAGTGTGCACGCGTGTTTGCGAGAGTGTCAAATGTGCGTGTCTGAGTAAGGAGGGCGAAGTGCTGGCTTGGCAAGTTGTATTTTTTTAAACAGGGTGTGATGAAATATGATAAAATTATGAATTCTGGATTACAAACATCCATATTAATTAATTGATTGAAAATATTATTGTCAATCATTAGTGTTCTGATAGATAATATGATTGGATGAGACAATGGGACATCAAAAGGGCCACAGCTTTAACTTGGTCTTGGCTTTTAGTAAACACTTCTCTGATATTGGTTTTGGGGCCCATTCTTCAGGCCTCAAATTGTAACCCTGCACCAACATGGCCTGTCTGAAGCTCTAACGTCTTAAGGATTTTGAAGCTTCTGCATACTTTACCTGTTTCACACTCAACAGATCTGCTGTAGGTAAAATACACTGGTACGATAAGATATGTAGCTTTTGTCTCATTCATCTACTGTCCTCCTCCTGTAACTATTCCCCAGGTGGTTGTAAATTAGAATGCGTTCTCAGTCTACTTACCATATAGAATGATGGTAAATAACATGTCATTTGTCATTTAAAACTAGACAGTGAGTTTCTTTGAAACAACACCTCTTTATGCTCAAAATGCACAATTGATCTAATTGTTATGAAGCAGAATGATGCTGCATTGATGTTTCAATTGTTATTCGTGTGGCGATTAACTGTGGTGGTGTATTGTCTTACAGTAACATAATACCATGCTATTTTGTTCTGTTTAGTACAACATTGTGGTAATTATGTGTTATGTATTCTGTATAAAGCAGAGAGTTGTGTTGCAAAAATGTCCATGCAACGGTCCATTCCTCAGTTCCAGTCTTTAAAATATGAATAGTTAAATAATATTTGATTGGTTCTATGAAGTGTTTTCCATTTTAACAGGGAAGCTCACCTGATTCGCAACCATGTGGAAATGCTAATCCACTAGTCCCAATTGAAAAAAGATATATTTTCTGTTTACATGAAAACACACCTCTTTTTGGAGAGCTGTGCAAAATGAGGAAACTCTAATTGAGACGCACATCACATATCTACAGTAACATGGTGGCATCATCCCAAATGCCTTAATGCAGGAAATAATGGCAGGTAATGTCTTCATGCGAAGCAGGGAGACAAGATGTCTGCTACTTGAATGGCAGTGTCTATTCACTCTTCATTGGGTCTCTCAGATGTTCATGTTACTTAATGTAAAAATAAACGGAATAGCACGACGTTGTTTGGACTGTTAGAGGGATGACTAAAGAGCAGTATTATGATGAGGTGTTAGTTCCGGTGTTATGGCTCTGGTGTGCTGCTGTCTCCAGGGCAGGTGCATCAGGTCTGCAGAGGACCCACTGTGTTCTGACACTGTTGCATGGTGAGCACGCGTGTTGGCAGCCTCCCGCTGTCCTGTCAGCACAGACAGAGATTATTTTATTAACAATCATCACCGACTGTCAGCAACACTCAGCCGGCGCCACCAACGCTGCGGCCGGACGCTATTTTAGTGCTTGAGTTTTAACACCCACACACGCCCCCCAGACCCCCCGCAGACGCCTGCAGTGGGAGTGGCTGCTGAGGATGAGAGCGAGTTCCATATGTGACCGAATCACAATAATGATGGTGTGGTGAAGGGGGGGTGTTGATTGGTATAATTCATAAACAGACCCCCCACATACTCACCCCTCCCCCATTCATTATTACAGTCCTCGGGCTCATAGTAGAGTATCTAGCCAGACAGACATCAATCAATAAATGCTCATTATGTCAGACAGATCCCAACAGACAGACAACTAGGATAAAATCTGTGACTGGTCAGATGTTTTGGATGTCGGATGATGTCCAGTGTTTCATCATGTGACTGTGTGTGTTGACTTGGTTATAAGTGGAGGATGATGTTGAGGAGGCGGTAGAGGTTGAGGTCACTTATCTTGCAGTGTTGTATCAGAGCAGGGTAGAGGGGACTGCTGGGTTGTTTTTTTGATCAGTAATTGTCTCGGTCAGTTGTGGTACATGTCATTGTGGGACCTTAACAGTGCTAGTAGTAGGAGTGTACAGCTAGTTGGTACCCAGCATCTCTGGTTAATGAATCTAAGGGCACACTCTCTCAAACTGACAGCTGCCCTCCTGCTGCCCTCCCTGACTCAGACCCAGTCCAGCCCTACCCTCTCTGACCCAGGCCATCTCTCCCTGACCCAGGCCAGTCCATCCCTCCCTGGGTGTCCTGAGCCATGCCCAATGGTCTGTGTGTGGACCTACAGCTCCAGCCAGTCAACGTGTCCTGATACCCTCCACCTCCCAACTGCCAAGCCTTTGTTGAAGTGGGGTCATGGTGGAGGGGACGCATTTGGGCTATGGTGCACTTCCTGACAGTTTTAAATGTCAGGGGACCTGCTTGTTGATGACAGTGTAGTCACTTTGCGGGTTAGCCACCCGCTGAATAGCCTGGCTATTAAACCAATGAGGGAGTGGGGGTGTTGTAGCACATGGCATTATACTCTGAGAAATGAATTTCAGATTGGAGGATCATCCTCGTTTTATCATCTCTAAGATGAGGAGCATTGATTTCTCCACAAGTGCTACACAATTAAATACTGGGTTGCCAAATCACACTGTTCTACTTGAAAAAAATATGTAACTATTTGTACACACTTTTTGAGTGTTTCCAACAAGTAGGCCTAGGATTTTTAAGTAAAAAACCTTCGACATTTCATGTTTCAAAATAATTATAAAATGTAGATTTATTTTTACATTTCCATATGCTTAAAGTCATAGTGAAGCTGGCTCATTGTGCCTTTCTGCATATCGAAATGTAAAAATAAATCTAATTTAAAAGTTGGACGAAGTTATTTTTAGGATTCATTAGGATTATTTTTTAACTATGTTTTTTAAACATGATATGTAGTATGGTTGCACAAATCAGTAAACCATGCTACATTGACTAGAGGCTAAGTGGCACTAAAACATATGCCACTTTAGCCTCTGTGATTCAAAAAATTATTTTGGAAATCGTTTTTGTATTATCGAAAACCAGTTTTGTCTGATGGTTTTGATATTGTTTCGTCAAAATCCATCCTGCCACAACAAGCTAGGAGATATAAATAGATGATTGTATTTTTCTTTGTTGAAATATACACAACATTGTAAGAAAAATTATAAAATTTTAAATTACCCACAATTCTCTAAAAACAGGGTAACATAATCTTGACGGTACAACATAACATACGTTTCACGTCCATACTCATGTATATCTTTGTATTGTTTGGTAATATTATTGTATTTAGATGTTTTATGTGTTCAAATATAGCCAGTAATAGGCACTGTTGGTTTAGGTTATGTACTGTCACTTGAGTGTGTGCACCACTCCCCTGCTTCACCGGAGCTAAGATAGTTATTAGCTTACAGTAGGTCAGTCATGTACTTGTAGATCTGATACATGATTACTTTCAGCCTTGTTCTTTTTAGTATACTATATAGGCAGGGTTGCCAACTCTCACGAGTCTGGCGTGACTCTCATGCTTTCAGTATAATAAAAGACAGGTTTCTATTCAATTAGTTGTATTTTTTTCCATAAATCTCAGTTTTTACTATGTAAACAAGGACTGACATTTTATAAATTACGGTTAGGTTTAACAAACAGGTTTTCTAAAATTGAACAGAGTCTCACGCCAACCAAAGTCCCAAAGTCGGCAACCCCGTATAGTCTAAGGTGAATGAGGAGTGCAGTGCTGGGCATTGATGATTGTCACAATGGTTTGTTTATTGTCAGGTTGGTGACTGACGTCCGGGAGCTGTACATAGTTCGATTAAGTTGTGAAAAGTGTGTAGTTTAGCTTGAGTGTTTTTATGAATATGCACTGTATATATATATTTGTAGCTTCAGTGTCAATGTCCATTGCAAGAGCATAGTATCGTTGAGAAGTAGATTCTATATAATCATGCTTAAATACAGTTTGAACAGTTTAGAATGGTATTACTAGATGAGAGATTTGTACAGCTATAGTTGGGGCCTTTTGAAAGATTCTAGGACATGTAAAACAGACAGGGAGAAGATTCAGGGTCAAGCCAGATAAGACCTTCCTTTAGGAGAGTAGACAAGGAAGCAAGGCCAAGCAAGTGAGTGAGGAGGAGAGAGAGCCCTTACAGGTCTTATATTATAACATCAGAATAAGCTGTAGATTATGGTTTAGGACTTATAGCTTATACCTCTGTTATATATTGGACTGCTTATAACTATATGATCTATTGTAAGTTAGACTGTAATTCCATCACAGTTCTAATACATGTCGATGCCATTCAGACTAATAGAACAGGACATTTTACTGACAGGACATTAGACAGATAAGGTTTACTGAGTTATTTGGATAACAACTAGCAAGGCCAGTTAATTAGAGGCTAGACAGAAGTTAAGATGACCAGCACATGTGCTCACATGAGACAGTCACAGGTCTGAGGAGATTCGTCTAGGAGGTGTTCGAACAACAATGCTAAGGCTATATAACCCAGTTCCATATGATCATTCGGGGCATTCTTCCCAACACGTCTTGATTGCCTTGTTATGAGACAACCCTGTATCCAGAACGAGAAGTACTTTATTAAACATTCTATTTCAACCGCAACTTGACTCCTGAAACCATCATTTCAACAAAGATCTTGCCAAGCCTGGAATTACCATCTTACAGTATCCACATTATATATATTATCGTTGTGCATCTCGCTATCCGTGTCACCTGCAACTAGTATGTATGCATTTTAAAACTTCCTGGATGGTTTATACTTAAAACTATGACACAATCTACTCTTGTCTGGTCTCCCTCATTCTACACATCACCCAACGTTGTGACAATACGTAAGTTGTTGGATATATTCACAAATAATTGATCAGATTTAACAGTATATTAAATAGATTTTTGTACTTTAATCATGCTTTCTATAAACATACAAATTAAGTAAGTAATTAAAATATGTATGTGGAAATAATAAATGTTTTGGAGAAATAATCATGTTTTACATTGCAAAAGGATGCTTACCATCCAGTATACATCCAGAGGGGTAAGTAGGCCTAGATAATGTATGATGAATGATGGAATCAACACATCTCCATGAATAACTGACTAATTAAACATGCCCTATATAACATTTTTGAAAAATAAAAAATATGAATAAAAGTGTGTTTTAGGACTAGTAAACAGTTGGAACTAGTGTGTTTGATTAAGTGGTTGACAAATATATGTACTTAAATAATACAAAATATTGACACTAGTAAAATAGCAAAATTGACAGTTCACAATATCTAACTAGAAACTAATATTAATAATAATGTGTATTTTCGGAAATTGGTTATACTGCCCCTGTATTTTTCTAAACTAAACTGTATGTTTAGTGAAAACATGTACCGCTTTATATATGTTGGCCCGACAGGAAAAATTTATTGAAAGTGACATAGTGCAGCTTAGAACGTTGTCAGCATATTTGCATTACAGCTATACAGCAATCAGACTGTAAAGATATTGTGTGTGTGGGTGTTTGTGTGTAATTTCAGCATATGTTTTCTTGGCCAGAGAGATGACGCTAAGGGGCTAGCATCTGGTGCTATCTGGACCATGCTAACTCCTTAGAAAAGTGTTTAGTGCTTTGTTCAAGTAAAAAGGCTAGCATCTGGTGCTATCTGGACCATGCAAACCGTGTTAAGGGCTCTCACACTTTCTTACAGTTAGTTAGTGTAGGGCTGGCTGGCTGAGTCCTGTCCGGCAACCAGTATGATAATGCCATGTTGATTAGATTCTGTTTGGATCCCCAGTTGTGCATGCCATCGGTAACAGCAAGGCTTCCTGGGGTCTGACAAATAATAAGACATTACAAATAGGTATAACTACTCTACATTAGTTGAAACTACACTTGGCTTTCAAATGCTATAAGCGTTTGTTTTGGGATACAGGAAAAGTAGCAAAAAGGCAAGTGATTTTCAAGATGACAGTGATCTATTTTGTTAGTCTCTGTTTCCCTCTCTTCCTCTGGCCTGGCCTCTCCAGTGTGAGCCTCTTCTCATTGCCCCACTCACTTCCCATAACGTGCAGGCTCTATCACTGACTGATACAGTACATGGTAGCTAGTAGCTGTTGCAGGGAGCTGATTGCAGTGGTGTTCTCTGAAAAGGTCTGTTAAACAACATCAATGCCTGACTGCCCCAGCCATCTATTAGTGGACTAAAGTGTTTTAGTCTGACTGTGAACTGTGGTCGCTTCAGTTGAAAACCCTCCATTTGTTACATGCAAACAGGCCAATCAGATAACTAACCCAGGGCAGACGGTTACATGAGGGCTTTTACACTCTCTATTTGCTAGTCAGATTTTATTCAATTATTAAGTAACATTAGCATGTCAGTGATGGAGTGTGTGTGGACTTGGATGGCAATGAAGGCTGATGTTGAGAAGGCCTAGATCATGGTATACTATTCGTTCTTTATTTCTTGCTGTGCTTGTAAAGCATAGAGTCAGACGCGAAGTAAATCAGAGCTTCATTAAAGAGCTAAATTAGTTTTATGGATTTAATTGGTGGTCGGCCCACCTGGGTGGTATTGAGCCCACTCAACAGGGCCCTCTGCCCCCGGCTCTATAGGGAAATTAAAGGCTATGCATAGGCCATGGTAATGGCTGGGGTTAATAGTTTCTATTTCGTCTTAGTACAAACAGCTAATTACTTAATCAGAGACATGCTCCTCTATTGTGGCACCACGCACAAAACACAAACACAGAGAACCATTTGTTTTGTACTTCTGTGATGTACAGTACAGCTGTTTGGTCCATTGGAGAAGTCGTTTTCGGCACATGAATATTGTATGTCCCTGTGGGTCTATACATTGTATGTTTAGTTTTATATTTGCATGATGTGTGGTTGCGTGTATGCATTTATGCCTGTCTATATGTGGGTTTGGGTTGGTGCCTTTGTGTTTACAGAGTGTGGGCCCTGACAGCCGCTTGTTCATGTGGGCTGTGATCTGTGAAGGTTGCTGCATTACAGCTGTGATTGAGGTGCAGACTAAAGGAGCCAGCAGGATGCAGCGTGATTTATTGAATGGCTTTATGATGGATGAGGGACTGCAGAGGTTCAGTTAAACAATAAGAAATCAATTCAGGAAGAGACAGGCTAATTAGAGACTTGGCATGAGGCAGAGAGTGGGCATGTATAGGCAATTTTCTTCCCAAGAAGTGACAATGAACGGCGAATAAAGCATCCAGCGAAAGATTAGATTGAAGCTATGTCTAATATAATAAGAGCAGCACTCATCGTCACTCGCGTCGTGAAGGGATTCATCATTTCAAAACATGATTATTGGAGCTTTTTAGTTAATTTTTTATTTTTCCAGCACCTGAAAATTGAAATGGAACCTGGATAGCCATATTTTTGCACAGTACATTCAAGACATTAGATGTAACAAACATGTCCTTTTGTAGCGTCTTTTTCCAAAGTTGTTTCCCTTCTCATCCCATCTTCCACTTAACTCAGAGTCCTAGTTCTCTCGGTCTGTCGCGACAAGGAGAGACAAGCGTCTGTCCTGTCAGCCAGAGGGGCTCCATAGTGACTGCATTATTCATGTGGCGTACCCTACAAACCCCTGTTATCTAGGGCAACCTCTGCATCCCACACAGCACACCACTGAGCAGGGCTTCCTGTGGTCTGGCCTCGTCGTTCAGCCCGTCACAGCATCAAACGCTCCTCTCCCAGTCTCAGAGCAGACACAGGGACCAGGGTTAGAACAACACTGCATGGTGACATCACAGACTTCAACAGTCCCTCCCTGAGAGTGAGCGAATTTGGACACCGGTGTCAGAGATGGATTCATTCAGTCCAGTCATAGTAATGTAGTGTCTCCAGGATCTTGTTATCCATCTCTAGTTCAGACCAGGTCATGACTCGTGTTGATGCAGGTCTTTGATATAGCAAAGGGAACAGCTTGACGAGGGCTGTCACAGCTTCTTGTAGCTGTGCCTCTCCAACCCAGCGCCTGCTGCTGCTTTCCTAATGAGTGTCATTTCACTGTCCACCTGCAGGATTTAATTGGTGACAGCCAACAACGTCTCTCAATTAGCATGAGATCATACCTCCATTACATTGTACTGTCATACCTCCATTACTGTGTACTGTATCATACCAGCATAAGAGTGTACTGTATCATACATCATTACTGTGTACTGTATCATACCTCCATTATGGTGTACTGTATCATACATCCATTAAAGTGTACTCAATCATACCACCATGACAGTGTACTGCATCATACCTCCACAACAGTGTACTGCATCATACCTCCATTAGAGTGTATTGTATCATACCTACACAACAGTGTACTGCAGGGGTGTCAAACCAGATCCACAAAGGGCCTAGTGTCTGCAGGTTTTCGCTTTTACCTTGTACCTGAATGATTGAATGTCACTAATTGGTTAGGATCTCGCCTCACCTGGCAGTCTACGTCTTAATTGGGCTCTAATTGAAAGGAAAGACCAAAAACCAGCATACACTCGGCCCTCCGTGGAACCGGTTTGACACC
>JACXGM010009563.1:5219-27500 GCA_016801145.1 Umbra pygmaea | reverse complement strand
GACATTACAGAGTCAAATTCAGAGCATAGGTGAAAAATCATCCTGTTAACTAGCCCTTTCGTTTACTTCAGCAGATGTTAAAGCTATTTCCTAATTCTAACAAGATTATCAGTCATCAATTGATGGGGAATTCATAATGATACCACATTGGATAGTAGGCTTTAGTACTAAATGGTAGACTATAGTAAAATAAAAAGTGATTAGAGCTGCTAAATGTATTTGTAGTTTGTTGATTTCCAAGTATAAAATTTGTTGAAATGTTTTCAGTGTGCGTGTATCCGTTTTTTTACATTTCCATCTCATTTTACCAAAACCGTGATAATATTGATAACCGTGATAACTTTGGTCACTATAATCGTGATATGAAATTTTCATATCATCCCATCCCTAGTACGGTACTAGCTACAGTATATGACAAACGGTACTGACTACGTGACCAACGGTACTGACTACGTGACCAACGGTACTGACTACGTGACCAACGGTACTGACTACGTGACCAACGGTACTGACTACGTGACCAACGGTACTGACTACGTGACCAACGGTACTGACTACGTGACCAACGGTACTGACTACGTGACCAACGGTACTGACTCCGTTATGTACAAAACCGTATGTTGTATTTGGGGGTTCAGCAGAGCTGTATAGTCCTTCAAATGGTGCACACTTGATCACGATGTATGTGTGTTTATATTCATGCACGTGTTACATATGCCTGGGGTATTCAACTAATGACTTACATGTCCAGATCCTATTTAAAGTTTAAACGCATAAAATTTGTAATATTCACTTCAGACCTAATTTGCTTTATTGTAAAATGTATCATTACACAAAAAGTATGTAATCCAATTGTCTCATAAGATTGTTTTAAAATGTCACAATTTGAATTTGGGATTTGGTTTACCTTCTGAAAAGGACACTTTGTTCTTACATAATAATACAACCTGTCCTGTTGCCACAGGAATATTTTCTTGCTTTGTGAAACCAAGTCAAATTTTACAGATTAAATTATTTTCTCCATCTCCAATTTAAAAACTTTAAACAAACATCCGGTGAACACACACAGACACACACAGACACACACAGACACACACAGACACACACAGACACACACAGACACACACAGACACACACAGACACACACAGACACACAAAAATGTTGTTGCTTCGTGGTGGTTTCATAAGATGAGAGAAGGATTGACATTATATGTACCAAAGCGCTAACAGTGATGTCAGTCTTATAACAACGGATCTTAATGTCTTTTCAACTTACTGGTTTGTCTGCAGATCCTCGATGGCGATCAGTACACCTTTCTCATGGAGACGAGCGGCTGTGTATTTCTGAGCTACCTGTTTACTCTTTTTGGCCTTGGCATCACCTGGTTTCTTTGAGGGCCTGAGAAAGAGAGAGCGCTTTGTCCATAATACTGCCACATGAAAACAGAGAATAGCCATGCCTGAGATGAACATTACCCCTGTGGTGCTTCCTAATGAACCCCACCCAGATGTTGGTAGTATGTAGATGGCTTCACATGACCGCCGCTCTACCCTTGATGACACACTCCTCTCACTGGAACAGAAACCCTACTCACTTTCCCTTGTTGCTAGCCAGGTTGTCCATGCAGGTCTTGATGTACTGGTTGTAGTAGTCGATCTGGATGTTGTAAAAGTTTGTCTTGGAGTTGAGGGCGGCGTTGGTCTGTTGGAGCTTGACCAGCTCAGCCTTCCTCCTCTGCCGATACCGGCGCTGGTTTCTGATGTCCTGTGACACAAACATCAGATATTGTTATTCATGTAAATACCACACCATAGGTTCAAGCCTGACTGTGGGTTCTCCAACTTTCGGAGAACGCATAGTCAGAATAAAATAAATGCCACACCGCAGATAGAGACAAGACCACTCTCTCGTACTCACATGCACGAACATCCTTCACTCGTTTCCTTTCAAAGCAGCTTACAGACGCTTACACAGTACCTTGGCAATGTCATTGATGAGTTCCTGGTAGCGGTTCTCCGGGTGCACCTTGCCCAGTTCGGCCAGCCGCTGTAAGTTGCTCTTGATCTTGTCTTTCTTGCCCTGCAGGGTCAGGCTGTCATCCACTACTGGCTTGGCCTGCTTCATCTTCTCCGGGGTCTTGGCGTCACGGATCGCTCGCCGCTGCATGGCACGCTGGTACTCCACTTCCTGGCAGGAGATTAACAATATGTCTCAGTGGAGCTGTTACTGTGACCCCACCCACTAAATTACCGTATCCACACCTGCCTCCACTGGGACACACCTGTTCAGGACTGGCAGCCCCCTCAAGGATCTCTGTCAGTGTTTCTCCAGGTTGGAAACGGATCACATCCACGATCAGACGCTTGGTGCTACAAAGTAATGGAGAAGGAAAATCGCGCTTAGGAGCTACTCCAGGGCATTGAGAAAAGGGTGGGTTTAGCTTCTAGAGATTTAACGATTTCCCATTTGTCATTTACAAAGATTTTTTTGGGGTGGGGGGTATGTTAATTATTTTATTGACAAGACACTACGAAGACGACGCCAAGGAGACAGGTACAGTAAGTAGAGGGGAACAGATAGGAAGGCGACAGACAGTTGGCCAAGCTGGGACTCGAACCCCTGACACCATGGGACAAACGTGCTGCACGTTGTGAGATAACACCGCTACACCAAAGTCTGGCATCTCCCCGTTCTCATTTCTAATAATATTTCTAATAATATTAATTAATATTAAAGCTTATCCTCTGCAGATGTGTGACTGAGCAGATCAGTCAAAGGGAGAGCTGGCTGGGATGGGACACAGCACTGTTGACAGCCAGGATGGTGTATGTGTTGGAAATCATTCTTACTTCAGCAGTAGAGTCCTGGCGTCCATCTCTGCGTTGGCCTCTCCGGGTACATCAAATTTGTTGGCAAGCGTCAGGGACACCTCAGTCTTTCCCATCGTCTCCCTGTTGGGGTCACCTGCAGGCAAAGGACTCTCACCTGGAGGGGAGAGGAAGCCGTGAGAGGGAGAATCTTCTGTGCCTTATCGGCAGAACAGTGCTGAGTGCCTGGATCTATATCAAGTATTTCCCCGACCCTGTAAACGTTACATAGCAGATATTGACACAAATTGACGATTGATGGTCCTCTTACTGACCGATGAGAGACTCAATGGTGGGAACCTCTCCTAGGTCTTCTAGAAGCTCATGGATCTGGTCGTTGTGCTCTGGGGCGATGGCATCCTGATGTTCCAACAGCAGCTGAAAACCGAAGCAAGCAGAAGCACGTTTGAAAATAATTTTATTTTCAGAGCAAACACTAAAAAAAACACTGCACTCCCTTTGTCAAGACGGACTAGAAAATACATAATTCACAAATGATTTATGAATATTAAGTCATAATTTTCTTTCGCAGAAAAGGATGCGCGTGTAACTGACCGTGTGCGTGTTGATGATCTCCCCAATGGAGATGTAGATGACAGGCTTCTGAAGCGTGACGAGGTCTGAGTATTGATCTACATTGAACTTGTCCTCCAACGACGGGACGTCACACGCTGCCAGGAAGAAACGCCTGCGGGATGGGAACAGAGAACGGTCAGGATCTACACACTCTACACACCCACATTAACAATCCACTTTTGGATTCCATTGCGCTCGTACGAGGCAATATTTCTGATTTTAACAGTTTTAGCTGAAAAACAAACACCATTTCAGCATGCACAGTAAACACAACCGGCAAAACAAACGTCCACTACCGCACCTGAACTTCTGGTAGGAGTTGGTTAGGTACTCGTTGATCGGGTTGAGATGGGCGTTGTCTCCAAGAAACATTTTATTAGATGCAGCGTGCTGAAGCATCTTGGCGATGGAACCCAGGTTACGACGTTGGTCTGTGGTCAGCTGACCACCGGCAGACATGTCAATGATGTCAAAGGCGTCGGGAGCTACGATGGCTGGGTTCATGTAGCGGTAGTATAGAAGGTTGCCCACGATCTACACAAACACACACTTAGATCAAACACTGCATCTACGTAAGCAACTGCAGGTCATGCAATGTGGTGAATCCACAAGGTTCTGACATTTTATAATTTTCATTTGTCACATCCACAACCATTACGGATGTTAGACAATGATTTAAGGACACAGTTATAGTCGTTTATAAGCTTGTTGGATTTGCACACATTTTCATGACGTTACGATGCATGTTCAAAACGTTCAATAAAGTCTGCCCATTAAAGGGGAACATTGATGAATATCTATAATGTGTCTATGATGCTATATGGCTTTAGTAATTATTTACTGTCTTACTCATCAGGCAGCTCTCTCACTCAGGTAAACCAGGGTAGATCTAATGCTAATGCTAAAGTATAAGGTTACATGGCTCTCTAGACATGAATGCGCTTCATGTAACTTTGTGTATTAATGATAATTTGCGTGAAAAACTAATGTTCTTTCACAAAGAAAATCCCCAAATCATGAAGCCAATTTGCTTTTAGTACATATATATTTTGTATAATAACATTGTGAGTTGGGTGGTTAAAAATGTACAGAAAAAGCAGACAAATTTTTCTAACTTCACAATTTGCTCTGACAATAATATATTCTCAATCAGGGATGATCAGATTAAGAATAAATCATTTATAGAGCGATGGTATGATGTCTTTAGAAATGATTGAAATATGAATTTAGCAAGACTACATTTTTCATACCGTGAACATGCCCTCATCAGCACTAAGGCTGGAAAGACCTGAGCGATCAGTTTTTTCCTGCTCATCGGCATAGACGTCAGAAAAGGTAAGTTTGAAACCACACAACTGACATTTATCATAGAAAATGTGTGTGTTATGTACCAAAAGCAATTGGGCTTCCAGATTTGGTGGTTTTCTTAGTGAAAGAACATTATTTTTCAAGGAAATTATCATTACTTCACAAAGATGTATCAAGTGCATTCATTTCCAATGTGCCTCATGACGTACTGTAGCACTCGCACTAGCTCGACCATGCTCTCTTTGGGTGAAAGCTGACTAATGAGATACAGTCACAATTACTTCAAACAAGTTAGGAGGAACATAGACAAATTATAGAATTTCATCATTGTTCCCCTTTAATAATAAAAAACATTGTTTCTTTGAAAATTAGTTGACCTTCAAATGGATTCCCCACTTTTATCAAAACAATTCTATATACAGAAGTGTAAGCTTTGTAATCAGAGAGAAAAGGGAAGGAAGTTTTCAGAGAGTATTGGGATGCAGCTTGTTTACATGGAACAGAGTTTTGGGATGCAGCCTGTTCACATTTTCTCACCTTGTCGGAGCTTGAGTACAGAAACACAGGTGGTCACAGAGAGACAAGCGAGGAGAACACAGCTGGAAAATGGGAAGAGAAGGAGGTAAAGAGAGAGAAAGAACGAGTTCAGTAGAGAGAGAATTATAGAGCGGGACACCAGTTTCATTAAAATTAGATCTAGAAGAGTCAAGGTCACCAAGACAACAGAAGTAGTAGGTGCAGAGCAGGTGATAGAAGTCCAGGCCAGAGCAGTAGAGCAGTGGGGACTATGGGATGACAAAGACAGAATGACCAACCTTCACAAGCTCGTCCTCTGTAGCGTCAGGGAACTTCTCATGTAGGGTGTCCTTCAGCACCTTAGAGGTGTAACGCATCCCGTACCTGAAACACAACACACACACACCTTTTACAATGTTTCCAATTGGTCTATAAAATGTATGAAACCATATTTCACAAGTGAAAACCATCAGATCAGAACCTATAAACCAATTACAAGCCTGTGACTCACTTCTTCAAGTCTAAATCACCCAGTAATGACAGAACAAATATTAAAACAGGAACATTATCTGGCCAATGGGCTGTACTAGCTGAGCCCTACAACACACTACACAGCAGCCTAGAGCTAGGAATACTACTAGAACAGATATACCCATTTCCCATTCTGTTATGGGTAGTCATCTCCAGCGTACCCATCTATGATTTGTATTGAGAACAGAACTAGACACTTACGGGATTTTGTCCACGGAGACGACGATGGCCGACAGGAACTTGTCCGTGACCGTCCTCATGTTCTTGATGGAAGCTTCCAGACGCGTGCGCACTTCTTCATGACTCATAGCCTGCTCTGGGGTCACTTCATAGGGTAGTTTACTGTTTGAGAGTGGGACGAAAGAGATCGGGGGTAATGTAGCATAGGAGAGGTATACAGTCATTTATTTGTATGTTAAAATGTTGCGAAAGGAAGGCCAACAATTATATTTAGGATCACAAAGAAACATTTTTAAACTTGTGGACCTATAAACAAATATGTTGGACAGCAATATAGTTATCCTCATATGCAGGTAAAATGTTGCCAATGTAGAGCCCTGCCCTGAAGGTCTCACCTGGCCTCTCCAGTCTGCGTCTCCATCTGGTTGACCCAGCTCTTGTAGATGTCGACTGGGTCCGTCTTAATGTTCAGCGTCTTGTCATCCATGATATCCTTCACGACTGGCGCCAGGATCTGTCTAAGAGCGTTCTGGCCCCGGGCACCGCGGTTGAAGCTCACCACCATCTTTATGACCGTGGGGTTGCCCGTGACAATCTCCTGGATCTGATCCACTTTGGACCTGAGGAGAAAAGGTTAGGAACCTGGTAAGACATGGCTGGTCACGAACACAGGGCTTGAGGTTCAAAGAATTTTGATACAAAGCCACTAAAAGTCTATGGGAACTGAGTGACTCTGGACTGGATTTCCAGTGAGTGGGTTAACATCTAACATCAGCTCCTTACTTGATCTCCTCCTCCAAGGCTGTCTTGAAGAGTTTGAGCAGCAGGTACTCCTCTCTTTGGTTGGAGGCATAGTTATACACGGTGAAGATCACAGAGTCCATGAACTTCGTGGACTTATTCTGGGGCATCTGGAAGATTAGCTTGGCCAAGTAGGTGGGGTTGGTCTGCAGAGAAAACAATTCGATTAAGGTCACGGTTGAATGTTTATGATTGTGACCCACAATGCACCACGGCTTGGCTGAATGTGTATTTCCTTGTGGAATTCTGTCTATTTACATGTCTGCACAGGTGCGTGTATGCGTGCATGAACGGTACCTGCAACAGATAGAAGAGGTACTGATAGGCCTCCAGCTTGAGCCGCTTCTCTTTGCTCAGAGCCTTCAAACCTCCCCTTTGCTTGTTCATCATCATCAGCTCAGAAAGTTCTCCCTTGTTCTTCTTGGTCAGCTTCTTGCTGTGAGACACCACCTCCTGCAGGGTGATCTTGTTCTTCACCAGCAGGCCGATCTTGATGTCCATCAGATTCAGGTCGTTCTCCAGCTGCTGGTTGGAACGGATGTTGGTCACCACTTCTTCCCTGAGCCGCATGACATCCAGCTCTTCCTGGAAGTCCTGGTCGCTGTGGTCGAGGAGGTGCACGAACTTGCGCACGACACCCATTGGAGGGTGTTCGGCGTTGACTGAGGAGGAGAAGGGGCAACGAAAGATAGATTTATTAAGGATGGGGTCAATGTGTGGGAGAATGGAAATGGACCATCATCATCATCATCACTCACTGAGTGTCCTGTAGTCGTCTCTGGCCTTGTTAGCTCGGATGAACGCTTGGATCTTCACCACCTCACTGACCTGCAAGAAAGCAAACATTGTCCACTTACCACCAATACTGTGTCACAAATGGCTTCCTATTCCTGCCCTACATCCAACCACAGCCCCAGTCATAAGAAGTGCACCATCGTGATTACAAAAGATTGGGGACAGTCTTAGGCAAATCTTGTCATGGAGATAGATAATTCACTTCAGTGGCACAACATGCTTTACTGTTCCCTGGCCTACAGCTCCAACACGTCAAGTAATATCAGAGGTATAACTAACTAACCTAACTACCTGCCCTAAAAAAACAAGTTAAATTAAATTAACTACCTAACAATGTTGGGAACCTAGGAAGAATCTGAAACAGGAGCCCGAGCATATGAGCACACTGGGATCCAAACAAGAAACTATGAATGCATTTAAATTACTTAAGTATCTGGTAAATTAAGAGTTAAAATAAACTTACATGGTCTTTGAAGTGCTGCAAGCGGTCGTTGTATTTCTTGCGAGCTTGGTGCATTCTCACCATTGATTGGATCTATAAACAACAGATCTCGGTCAACTAAAATCAGTGCGTAAAAGCTTTGAAATTCACAACAAATTGAAGCCAGAAAAGAAGAGCAGAATCAGGCACCAAATACAATAAAATTGACAGATAATTGCATCGTTGAACTAGTGATAGTTAACCTCCCAGCCAGACACTCCAGACAAAATGTATTTAAGGTCATGAAACTATCAGTCAAACTTGGACTTAATTAGCCAATGACACAAAAGGCATTGAGTTCTCTTAATCTACTGACCCATCAGCTCTTACAACACCATCTCCATACATCTTCCACACCCAAGAACAAACTGCTACAAGGAAGTTCTTGTTTGGAATCATTGTGATAGCTGCTGTTTTGCATTCTAAAAAGGCTCACTCAGGCTAGACACCATGTAACCAAATTATTTATCATTTTGATGGGCTTCATCTAAAGCATTCAGGGGCCTCACCTTAATGGCGTCTTCAGTATGGTCCTCCAGGTATTCCTTCCTCTTTACAAACATCTTCCTCTGCTTGTAGCCTCTAAAATGAGCCTGTCAGATAGACCAGGGTTACAGAGCACAGCAGCATTTTGAGTCCTTGGGTCACAGATAAAAAAACTCGCATTAAGCTGAGATTCTACATTAGATGTTCTGACTATGGAACAGAATGGGAGGTTTAAAACATGTTGTTAATTGCAAGTCACAAAATGCATCTTTAATTTATGTCTGAAATAAGAGTTAAATTCAAGCAATTGCAATATCAAAGACATGTATCTTTAAGTAATGAAACCCAAGGGGTTGTTTTATATGGCTGTTATATATCGAAGGCTGTATATCTGGATGAAGCTGTGAGATACTGACTGTACCCCACAAAACCATATAGGCTGCTTAGTTCCATTATTAAGTGGTTACCAATGTAATGATAACAGTAAAACGTTAGTCATACCCTAGTAGATATCTAATAAATTACAGTAGCACTGTGGTTGTGTAGGCTGTGATGTATGTTGTCTAATGTCTACAGCTAAATCCCATTTCCTTGACTGCTCACAGCCGCATTCGTGACCCCCTTTAAAAATGCTTTTAGAGGAGAAAATGATCTGGGAAGAACCAAGTAATTATAATTGAGGCTCAGTCCATGTCCAGGCAAGAAAAAGCTTGACCTCTGACCTGTATGGTGGTGATGGCTGAATCTTGAGACTCCAGGAAGTTGGTTCTCTCCTTCAATCTTTTCCTCACCAGGTAGCCACGGCAACGAGCCTGAAGCTTAGTAATCAGGCTCTCGTTGGCCAGCCAAAGCTGCTCCCGGTTGTAGGTGGAGGTCACGCCAGACACCACAGACTGATTGACAACACAGAAAGTCACGACTCATTACATAGTGACGTGTTTTCAACAACATGGATACACATGGCGAGGCGTGGTTTAACTTGACATAGGGTACAAACTGTGCTATACTTCATTTACTCCCATGTAATTAGCCCAACTTTATTGCGTGATCCTAAACATACTTCAGACACTTTTTTTTAGCAAACTTCAGACACTCATCTTTACTTCTTTAAGATCACATTGATACATATGGGCTGGTGAAGTGGCTTATGCTGGGATCACAACAAGGACGTAAAAAAAATTACCATATGGCACTGTAACGGAGACGAAATTGTAAACCGCAATCAACATCGTAATAAATCTTATGCATCTTCAAGATGGTGGACATTGTTGCATTTCACTGTCCTCCTCCAGCAAGGTGACTAGCAGGAGCTTTTTCAGTTTAGTATTCATTGACAATAATTTGTGTGAGAAAATCTACTAAGCTGTCAAAGCTTTTCTTGCAATCCCATAAACCCATAGGTGAAAGCGACATATTAGCTCTTACTCGGTGGTACATAAACTTCCAGCTCTGGTGCCGTACGGCAAAGCACAGCACAAGTTGGATAATTTCAACTCTTGCGACACACCCGCCGTACCGCACCCACATTTTGTCAGATCCGGTAGATTTGCTGCAGCGGTGCAGATTGCTTTCTATTGAAATTAATGGACTTCCGCCGGTAAGCAACCAGTTTGCCGTGCCTGGTGTGATCCCAGCATTAGAGGTTAAGGCATCTGACTGGTGTCACCGGGTTCAAATCCCCCGACCACCAAAGTGATCATTGTTCTTCTGTTCGTGAGCAGGACAGTCAAACATGATTGGATTTGGGGAGTGATTGTAACCAGGGAAACATCATCCGGATTGCCACGCATGGCGTAACTGTACCTGGATGTCATCCTTGTTGAGCTGGGTGTTGTTCTGGATGAAGTCAACAGGTTCAACCCAGGTGCCATCTCCTGTCTTCAGGTTGTAGTAGTAGTTATGGCCTCCCTTTACCCAGTGCTTCATCCACTCACTGCCATTGTCACCTGAAACAAAAACACACATTTATTTAACCAAGTATACTTATATCTACATATTATTCAATTAGTAGACACTCTTATCCAGAGCAACTTACAGTAAGTAAAGTGACATCCCCCTGGATCAACTTAGGGTAAAGTGTCTTGCTCAAGGACAAGCAACATTTGGCAGTCAGTAATCGAACCGGAAAACTACAAGTCTGACTCCCTAACCACTGAGCCATATGGCGCCCCACCTGTGTTTCCATACATAGGTCAGGGAGCAGTGATAGTAAAAATATATGGATAATGTGTAATATGGGACACGCTAACGGTGCTCACCCTCCTGTGACTTGTCCTGTTTGACCTTGGCCAGGTCGTCCTGGTAATTCTGGGCACACTCGGCGGTGACTCCGTAAAGGCCAGCCCCAGGGGACCGCAGCGCGGTCAGTGTCTGAGACGCCTCTCCACTGGCCACCGCATCGTTGATGGAATGGATGGCCTGGGAGACTGGCAACAAAAAAGCCAGAGGTGGATAAGTTCTCATTACTATCATAATTGTGTTGGTTTTTAATTGTAGTGCCTTTGTCATCCTGCGGAGCAAAGCAGTCATTTTGAAATGCACACTATCAAGCCCCTTGTTGCCTGATGTGACATGCATTACAAAATGGCTGCTCTGGCTTAGGTACCTAACATGAGGAAACAATCTGTTTTTTTTATAAAAAATGTAATATATAAAAAGGAAATGGTAGAATGTAATTTGCCAGATGAATCCAGATTCATTTTGTTCAAAACAATTAACATTTACACAAAATAATTTGCTATATTCTTGGGTTTAAACCATTCTTACACTGCAAGGCATCCTGGGTGTCCTTATTGGAGATCAGTACTGCATCCTGGATCTCATCCAGCCAGAGAACAGCTGATGGGTCCTGGGTCTCCTGGAAGAAAACACATACTGGGTCAGTGTCGCTCAGAGCAGCACACCAGACAGAAATATTTAAAATGCTGACCAAATGTAGCAAAGGATGATGGGAATAAGAAGGACCACCTGTCGAAATACACTAGATGATTGAAGACGCAGGATTTAATGCAAAAACTACAACTTAAAATAATAAAAAGCTGTAGCACAAGATTTTCACTCTAAATGCAATTACTTCTGTGTCTCCTGTACATTTGACAAAAAAAAGATCTGATACCCGACCTGTAATGATGCATCAATGAAAATGTAAATTTGAACATTACATTTCCAGACCACAAATTACCATTCATACTCAGTATGCAAACTCTAAGCTGTGCTCACATTACACACAATATCTCACTTTGCAACCAGTCTAGAACCAGAGAAACAACAAGATGAAAGTTACATCCATTACTACATAAGATACAACCAAGAAAGTCTGGCATGTCAGAAAACCGGACAGATACTGACTCTCCGTGTGAACCATAGAAGATGATTCACAGCAGTGTATTTTGCAGAGAGGTGGAATTTCACTTACAGCCCACCAGGGGGCGATCTTCCACGGAACAGGAGGGTACTTGGCACTTCTGAGATCAAACCGGAGACAGTAGAGCATGGATACTCACAGAGACATCCCCGCCCCCCTTTAATCTACCCTGACCTACTTTATGCTTCCGTCAACATTCTGGCCAGTGAAATGACTCGCTGTGGAACACCCCCACCACAGGGCGGGGTAATGTGACCACACCTCACAATGCATGTATATGCAGTACCAAAGAGCTATAGATAGATGGCACTCACTTTCTCAACGTCTCTCCCTGTACCTTTTCTGTCTATGATCGCATTTCCGTCTGTCTGTTGCGCTGGTTTCTGGAACACTAGAAGCTTCTGTAACAGGTCAGCAAGAGAGGTCCCAATTTGTGCCCCTAATGTACCAAACTCAGTTTAGGTGTGGTTTCTTTTAAAAGCCAGGCAGTGGCTAAGATAACTACAATCTTAGGTGACATTATCCAAAGTACCTGATCTTGGGCCATTATGGACTTTCCTCCACTATGTGTAATGGATGAATTTGGGTTGGGGAAGCTGTTTATCAGTCTGTGCCTAGGGGTAACACTGACCCAATTCTTCAGTATCAGGATAGCTTTATTGACAGTAAATAGAGTGTTAGTACTAATTGTTTGGTAACAGGGTAGGCAGCTGGTGCCAGATCAATGTTTCATAAATGACCAGGAGTCAAGAGATGTAGGATTATAAGGGTGTCTGTCTATTTTATTATTTTTCCCAATTTCCCTCCTTCCAATTTATCCCACTAACCCTGCAATTCGGCAGCTCCGGATCCTCCCCTCAACAGATGTGTGATTTTGAAAAGCACTCACATGGTTCATCCAACCACATGAGACCGAGCTGGAGGATTGTGTGCGCTCTGCTCATTCAACACAGAAGCCTTTAGTCAAATCATGTACAGGATGATTTCACTCACCAACTACACTCCCTAGTAAAAAATAAAAGATGATGTATCATTTTTGAAAGATTCCTGATGTAAAGAGGAAGTGAGAGCGGGGGGTTTGTTAACCAGTGAACCCCCCACTACTGCTATATAAACTCCCTTTCTACAGAGGGACTCTCATTCTCAGGCTTTTCATTGATATCTTGAGTCAGGAGCCACAGAGATGGTTTGCAAACGCATGTAGTGTAACAAAACTCAACAAGTACACATTCCCACCACACACGCGCTGACACATACAGCTGTGCATGCTTTAACAATGATTCATTCCTTAATGTTGGACTATTACATAGCATACACGCTTGTCCTCCTACTCCGTTGACTTTGGCCAGTGTTAAACAGCAGGGCTAAACACCCAGACACTCAGAGGAACGCAGAAACCACAGGACGTACACGGCCGACTAGCGGACTGGTATCCCTCAGGTACAACCGCAGAGGCCGATAACGATGCTTGGGTCATGTTCAGAAAATGGAAACATGATCTGAATTTGTTTAATAACTGTAGTAGATACAAGGTTTTAAAAATAGGTAAAGTTTGACTCAGAAGTCCATGACGTAGAGTAAGGCATTAAATTGATGCAGTTAGAATGTTGGGTTATGATATGTGATCGTTTGTAATAAAATGTTAAGGAAACCATGTTATATCTGGAGGTGCATTTCAACATATTTTGATACAATTATGTTCTTAAAGTTCTGACGGTTGCACTTTAAAACCAAATGTTGGGTGCCCAGGTTCAGCTACATATCTCCCTAGCCTCCACTTCTTACTGTCCCATCAAATAAAATAAAATACAAATACCCAAACAAAAATGTTAAACAAAAATATATATTTTTAAACCTCTCCTGGGGTCCTCCAGCCATGCCATATATTAGATGTATCCCAGACTAGCACACCTGAATCAACTTGTCATGTGTTCATTAAGCCCTTACCTGCTTCAGCCAGGTGAGCCAGTTTAGGGCTACAACAAAACTGAGACGGCTGAGGGTCCCCGAGGAGAGGTTTGAGAACAACTGCTTTAAATAACAGACAATTGAATTACTACATACAGGCATACTATGTAATGTCATCACCCCTAAGGCCTATAAAATGCAACATTCTGAGCTGCTCTCTCGTCACTATAAAGTACGTGCTAACCATATTCACTCTCATCTGTATATATACATACAGTATATTATAATTATACTCACCCCATGTGGTGAACACACATTCATGCACCTAATTTTATCCTGTTTCTCTTCCAACACAATGGTGTATTTATTGATTTAATCTTTTAATCTGACTGCCTCATTTGCACACATTGTATATATATATTTTATGTATTTTGTGTGTAACTTCACATTGTCTTTGCATTGTCATGCTTTTTCAATGCCAGATCGCCATTGCAAGAAAAATCAGTTCTCAATCGACTTACCTGGTGAAATAAAATTGAATCATAAATAATCAAACTCATAGTATTTATTAAACCTGGGCCTGTTCACGAGGGCAAAATGTGAACCTTTAGGAATTACCTGCATTTCTGTCAGAAATTTGTCATGAAATATAATCTCAACTTCAATTGTTCTTTGTCAATTTTTTTAACATAGATAAAGATCCGAACACAATGTATGACCAATTTATGCAAAACTCGAGGTAATTGAAGAGTTGTCATACTTTTTCTTTCCACTGTATGTTCTGGACGTATCAACCCAGCATGAATTACGCAATAAATCACTCTTCTTCCACTATCCCCACTTCTAATCAAACCCCTCCCCCCACAGCTGGTGAGGACATCATAAGCATCCAACCTTCGAAATCCGGCCGAAGCTTCCTGTTTTCATGTCAGTGTCGTGTGTCTGACCAAGCTTTCCAATACACATGCACTGCTTTGCTCTTAAGGAAGAGTGTTAGTCACTAGCGAGGAATATCATCACCACTTTGATGGAGGACTTCAGTGTGACGTAGTGGTCAGCTTTGTGACCTTTTAAGGAAGCAGACAGAAAAGCCCTGGTTTGCTATTTCCTATGCCTGGGAAAAAGATTGCAGGGAAATTGCTTGCTTTCTTTTCTGCCCCCTCTTCCCCCACATCACTCCGGCTCTCAATGTGGAATTGGAAACGAGCATGGGCAAACATTGATAAAGCTCATTTACTTTTCTATCTTTATGACGAGTGAGACAGCAGTAATGAGAGAGACACAAATAACAGTTGTGAGAGAGACAGACAGCAGTAGTGAGAGAGAGAGACAGACAGCAGTAGTGAGAGAGAGACACAGACAGCAGTAGTGAGAGAGAGACACAGACAGCAGTAGTGAGAGAGAGACACAGACAGCAGTAGTGAGAGAGAGAGACAGACAGCAGTAGTGAGAGAGAGACACAGACAGCAGTAGTGAGAGAGAGACACAGACAGCAGTAGTGAGAGAGAGACACAGACAGCAGTAGTGAGAGAGAGACACAGACAGCAGTAGTGAGAGAGACACAGACAGCAGTAGTGAGAGAGACACAGACAGCAGTAGTGAGAGAGACACAGACAGCAGTAGTGAGAGAGACACAGACAGCAGTAGTGAGAGAGATACAGACAGCAGTAGTGAAAGAGACAGAAATGGACAGCAGTAGTGAAAGAGACACAGACACAGTGTAAGAAAGAAATGAGGAGTGACGGAGTGTTTGGTTTTACATTTTAGCACTGAAATCATACTGCTTAAAAACAAAAGAATCTTTGTGAAATACATTAACTCTCTTAACATTCAGTTTGTTACCCATTTGAATGTGTCTTTGTCTTTATCCAGGTTTACCTGACCTGTCTTGTCTTTTATCTGCAGGGTTGGGGAGTAACAGATCACAAATATTTGGATTACAGTAATCAGATTACAAACAATTGTAACTGTAATCAGTTAAGTTACTGTAAAAAAAGTAATTGATTACAGATACTTTTGATAATTTGGGAGTAGTCGATTCTGTATTGAAAAATGTACCAATATTTTAAGGCGTTCTGCAAAACAACTTCAGATGTAATAAATAGCTATGTTACTTAGCCTATTTATATTATTTTAAGTTATCTTTCATCTAGTCACCATGATAAACTAATTACATAATTGCTTCATGGTTCCCAAACTGTAGATTTTGGTGTTAAAGGTGCTATATGTAATACATGTACTGTAATAGATCCAAAAATGACGCCAATGCCTCGTCAGATATTAAGGAAACATGTTAAGCTGAAATACTATATTTTCTGAAAACAATGCTAATGTCAGTATTTTTTCTTTTGGAAAAGTACGTTCCGTGACGGAATTTGTTTATGTTTTGGCCTGTGTGTTGTTATCAACTTCCCATTTTGACAGCATGAACGGGTTGCCAGGCATACCTGTAAAAACACAAACCCAGCGCGCTACAGCCAGGGAAGCAGCAAAGAAACGAACGAGATCATAGAGATTCTACACAACCTAAAAAAAACTCTGCATGTTTCTAAACGGTTCCATGACCATAGACGTAGTAAAACACGGTTCGCTTGTCATGATTGCGCTGATCTTGTTCGTCACGTTAGTTTCGATTCTGGGGAGGAGGGGGCGGAGGGATACAACTGAGGTATTTTGAATTTGAACTGTAGTACCCATTTTTTAACGCTGGCTCTCCGTTTTACCTATAGCACCTTTAAATTATCTACATGTGCAATATGCATTTGTCAAACTATAATAAAAGATGTGTACATAATATTGTACATTATTTTTTCAACTGCCATTGTTAGTACCATTAATGCCCTAAAAATTGGGGGGACATGTATTTTTTAGAATAATGTCCTTATGCATATTTTTATGGGCCACAAAATGTGTTTTTTGAGCTAGTCTCAAACCAGGTTGTGTAAACATATGTCTTGCTATCCCATTCAACTGGTTTTAAACTAGCTTTTTAAAGTTATCTAAAAGTAAAAGTAATGGGGGAAAAAAATCAGATTACGTTACTTTGTGTGGGTAATCCAAAAGTTACATTATTGATTACAATTGTGGATGGGTAACTGGTAATTGTATTGGGTTACATTTAAAGAAAAACTCACCCAACACTCACCCAACACTCACCCAGCATCTGGAAATCCATTAACAATTAAAAATAAATTACTGTTACTCATTAGGCTAAACCAGTGGTTCTTAATCCTTGTCCTTGGGACCCACAGCCATCTCACAGTTTTTTGTAGCCCTAAACCACCTCACCTGATTTCAGCAGCCAATAGCTTGATGAGTTGACAAGTTGATTCAGGTTTGCTAGCTCTAGGATACATCTAATACATGGAATGGCTGTGGGTCCCCAGGACAAGGATTAAGAAACATAGGGCTAAACTAAAGCATTGTGCTTACGACAGCTCCTGTTCATCTGTTTCCAAACACAGGCTTTCAGAGTGTTCCACCTTTTCTCACAACCACAGCAGTAGTCAGTGGTAAACCGAACCCTCTAACACTGCTGTTGACCCCACCTGCTTCTGCTAAAGCTTCCTTAGCTTTTATAAATCGGACTAGACAGGAAACAGTATGTGGTCTTGCAGCTGTGACATCATATTGGGCTCCTGCACCGACCTGCATGTACAAGATGACACTCATCTCCCCACCCAGAATAGATAACGCAGTTAAATTAGTCAGCGCGTGTGCTTGTGCCCACCTACTGCAGTGTGCATCTAATCTACTTCCCAAGTAAAAAGTCTGACCTCGTCTCAGTTAGTGGAGACAATAGGGGACTTCAGAGCCTGAAACGAGGCTACAGAGTTTCAAAGGAGAGCTTAAAGGCTATTTTTAAATCGCGTATGTCGTCGAAAGAGGAGGGTGAGAAAAATAAAGAAATGGATGTCACAGGAAGAGAGGGCGAGACAGACAGGAAGTGGGGCTCAGCAGCAGATGATGCGGCAGAGAGCGTGATGCTCCTATGACATCCCAGGCAGGGTAAATACGAGTCATGCGGGGTCGTTGGAAAAATCACATGAAAGTCCCTCAAACAGCCCTTAGGACATCTACAAACCTATTTATAAACTGGCTACAAAAAATATTAAATCATACAAATAACACTAAATAGGAACTTCTATTTCAAGCAACTTAGAGATAAGCATTTGTAGTGCCAGGCCTGTAGACTACAAGGCAGTACCATTCCACGTGTGACAACCGTGTTCGGATCCCACTTAAGAGCTCCACTTAGAACAGAATGCAACATGACTATTTCTCTGTGTATACTAGAAGTAACTGTGGACAAGATACGTTTACATAAAGTGCCTTGTGTGTTTGCATATTCTGTGTGCAGCTTGGCGCATGTGAAAGCACTCCTGCCAGCCTTGAGATCTAGTCATTACCAAGCAAACAGCTGTTTCCCCTACCAATTTCCAATGACCGTGCCTTGTCAGCAGGTCCGCAACTCCTTGCACAGATGAGGGATGACGAGAGGCGCGCACACGGTTCATCCAAACACGCTGCAGAGCCGCCAATTCTTTTTCGCATTGTCCATCCAATACGGAAGCCTTTAGTTAGATCATGTAAGGGATGTTTACGTTCACCAACTATACTTTGGACTATACTATAAACTGGAAACATGAGCATTGCTGCCTGATGAAAACCTACAGTTGTGCTAAAAATATTGCATACCCCTTGAGAATTGGTCATAGATGTACTATTCGTAAACACAACATGAGTGAGCAGGCAATACAATGTTTTTTTTAATGTGTCATGGGAGTCATATTCAACTGTAGGTCATAACAGAATGACACAATCATAAAACAAAACATGGCAACAAAGACCATAAGGAAATTACCCCTGTTCAAAGTTGTCTATGAGGACCCAAATTATTGCAGGTGGAATAGCTGAACAATTGTTTTGGCAAAACGCCTCCGGGTCATTTAAAGTATTCGGTCGTGTTGCATAAACAGCAGATGTGAGACGTCGCCAGAGTGGCTCGATGATAATAAGGTCAGGATACCTTCACCTTTTTCTGCTGTAACCACTGGAGGGTCAACTTGGCCTTGTGCTTTGGTTCAATATCATGCAAGATAGTCTGATGCGCAGCTTTTGTGCAGAAGAACACAAATTGTCTGCCAATATTGCCGAATAATATGCTGCATTTATCTTGCTATCAATTTACATAAGTTTTCCCCATGTCTTTAGAGCTCACACACACCCAAAACATCAGTGAGCCATCACCATGCTTCACAGTGGGGATGGCATTCTTTTCATTATAGGACTTGTTCCCCCCTTTTCAAATATAGCACATATTTTTGTGACCATAAAGCTCTATTTTGGTTGTGTCACTCCAAATTAGTGTGCCAGAAGCTGTGAGGCGTGTCAAGGTGTTCTGCATATTGTAACCAGGCATTTTTGTGGCACTGGCGCAGTAAAGGCTTCTTTCTCGCAAGCTCATTTTTGTTTAAGTATCGTCGTATTGGTCTCTTTGAAACAACCACACTAATTTTCCAGAGCAGCCTGTATGTCTTCCGAGGTTACATGTGGGTTTTTTATTGTATCCCGAACAATTTGGACAGTTTTGCTTGAAATCTTTCTTGATCTACCTGACCTTGACTTGGTATCAAGAGATCCCCAAATCATCCACTTCTTAACAGGTGACTGAACAGTACTGACAGGGATTTGCAAGGTTTTTGGTTATCTTTTCATATCCATTCCCAACTTAATGCAGTTTCAGTATCTTACTACCCAGGTCTTTTGACAGATCTTTTCTGCTCCCCATGGCTCAGTATCTAGCCTGCTCAGTGCATCCATGTGAGAGCTACCAAACTCATTGACTATTTATACACAGACACTAATTGCATTTTAAAATTCCACAGGTGTGGGAAATTAACTTTTAATTGTTATTTTAACCTGTGTGTGTCACACTGTGTGTTTGTAACAAGGCCAAACATTCAAGGGTATGTAAACTATTGATCAGGGCCATTTGGGTGATTTCTGTTATTTCTGTTATTAATATATTTACAAAAGAGCCAATCAACTATCTGATAATTAATGGATTTATATAATTCACCTAAAGGATTATTAGGAACACCATACTAATACTGTGTTTGACCCCCTTTCGCCTTCAGAACTGCCTTAGTTCTACGTGGCATTGATTCAACAAGGTGCTGAAAGCATTCTTTAGAAATGTTGGCCCAAATTGGTAGGATAGCATCTTGCAGTTGATGGAGATTTGTGGGATGCACATCCAGGGCAAGAAGCTCCCGTTCCACCACATCCCAAAGATGCTCTATTTAGTTGAGATCTGGTGACTGTGGGGGCCATGTTAGTACAGTGAACTCATTGTCATGTTCAAGAAACCAATTTGAAATGATTTGAGCTTTGTGACATGGTGCATTATCCTGCTGGAAGTAGCCGGCAGAGGATGGGTACATGGTGGCCATAAAGGGATGGACATGGCCAGAAACAATGCTCAGGTAGGCCGTGGCATTTAAACGATGCCCAATTGGCACTAAGTGGCCTAAAGTGGTGTGCCAAGTAAACATCCCCCACACCATTACACCACCACCACCAGCCTGCACAGTGGTAACAAGGCATGATGGATCCATGTTCTCATTCTGTTTACGCCAAATTCTGACTCTACCATCTGAATGTCTCAACAAAATTCGAGACTCATCAGACCAGGCAACATTTTTCCAGTCTTCAACTGTCCAATTTTGGCGAGCTCTTGCAAATTGTAGCCTCTTTTTCCTATTTGTAGTGGAGATGAGTGGTACCCGATGGGGTACTCTGCTGTTGTAGCCCATCCGCCTCAAGGTTGTGTGTGTTGTGGCTTCACAAATGCTTTGCTGCATACCTCAGTTGTAACGAGTGGTTATTTCAGTCAAAGTTGTCCTTCTATCAGCTTGAAGCAGTCGGCCCTTTCTCCTCTGACCTCTAAAATCAAAAAGGCATTTTTGCCCACAGGACTGCCGCATACTGGATGTTTTTCCCTTTTCACATCTTTCTTTGTAAACCCTTGAAATGGTTGTGCGTGAAAATCCCAGAAACTGAACAGATTGTGGAATAATCAGACTGGCCCGTCTGGCACCAACAACCATGCCACACTCAAAATTGCTTAAATCACCTTTCTTTCCCATTCTGACATTCAGTTTGGAGTTCAGGAGATTGTCTTGACCAGGACCACACCCCTAAACGCATTGAAGCAACTGCCATGTGATTGGTTGAGTAGATAATTGCATTAAGGAGAAATTGAACGGGTGTTCCTAATAATCCTTTGGGTGAGTGTAATCATTATCCTTACATAACAGTGAGCTATGTAGGTTTTTGCATGAACAGTCATACTGTCAAAATCAATGCCAAAATTTCACAATTTCTGACAGGGTATGCAAACCTATGAGAACAACTGTACCTCATTTCAGACATACCTTCCATTGTTGTTGACCTCCAGCTTTGGAGATCTGCAGAATGTTGTATTTGCTAAAATGGTTGTAAAGGGCAGCTGGATTTCAGCAGCTTTACTCTATGATCAAATCTATATATATATAGACACCTTCCCACTAGATGTGCTTTCATCAAAATTGTTGCAAATAAAAGGTTGTTGCATGATAACATGGTGAACATATATTTTTTTTAATTTGCTGTTAAAGACGCAAGTATGTGAAAAAATAAAGTGAAATGAACCACTCTTTAACGGATGTCATAAGAAGCGTGCATTACAGGTGCTCATGTGTGCTCCAAATAACAGCTTTCAGATTAGTGAAGTTACGCAAGCCTACATCAGGTTATTCATGAATGACATGGGTTTTATTTTCATATGTATTGAACTCTATATACAGATTCATATAGAGATAAACAATCCTGTCATCTAGGGCCTTGTAGTTTACTATAAATGTTGAGCTGTCTGTTACGAGAGCCAAACCCCTGCATTCTAACGTTTAAGCACTCCCTTGTATATCTGTATGCATGTTTCTACATGCAAAGTTATGTGCATGTATGTATTTGTGCGTTTATACTTAATTATGCCCTTACATGTGCCTTCTCCCTGCGGGCCTCCAGCAGTTTGTCAAAGTAGTGCTGGGCGACAGGAGGGTCCACATCCGACAGCTTGGCAGCAGGGAGCAGCAAGGCTTCCAGGGTGGTCTGAGGGTCTCCCCCATCTAACGCTTCATTGATCTGACCGATGGCCACAATACCTAGAAATAACACAGAGTCATTACAACTCACACGACAGAGGGTCATTACACCAACTCACCTGACAGAGGGTCATTACACCAACTCACACGACAGAGGGTCATTACACCAACTCACACGACAGAGGGTCATTACACCAACTCACACGACAGAGGGTCATTACACCAACTCACACGACAGAGGGTCATTACACCAACTCACACGACAGAGGGTCATTACACCAACTCACACGACAGAGGGTCATTACACCAACTCACACGAC
>JACXGM010009562.1:17076-27598 GCA_016801145.1 Umbra pygmaea | reverse complement strand
GGAATGTTCTCGCATAAATCCGCTAAACGAAATGTACCGGAGCAACGTAATTCAAGTACAAATATAGCCTAATAACAAAACGTGCAGTTCAAACGTAAAAACACCCTAAATAGGTTGGCATAGAACGTAATTTAGGTTTTCAAAATAGTTTCCTGAGAACGTAATTTGGGATAAATTCTGAGATTTACGGTTGCAAAAATTGCATTGGAATCATTCATTTGAACGCTAGAAGCCTGATTCGAATGTTAGACTTAATTGAAATTATGGTTTGACAATCAAATGCCGACGTACTGGTTGTATCTGCATCATGGCTGTGTGATTCTGTGCCTGATTCAGACATTCATTTGTTTGGGTACAATATTTTTAGAGCTGATAGAGTTGGAAGAGGTGGTGGAATTGTGATTTATGTAAAATGTTGCTTTAATGTTTCTGTTTACAAATCAACATCTGTCCCAAAGCAATATAAATGTCTAGTTTTAAATATGGTACTTGGAAATAATGCTCAGTTAACTCAAGCAGGGGTATATTGTCCCCCCTCTGCTCCTCCTTGTACTCTAAGCAAACTCTTTGATATTTTGTCTAATTATGCAAGCTCAGAATTACAGATTTTGGGAGATTTTAACCTGGATTGGCTTTCACCAGTATCTGATCAATTAAAAGGCATTTGTACTGAGCTAAATCTAACTCAGCTGATAACAAAGCCAACCCGTCCCAACTTCAAGAACATCTACATTTTTCCAACTAACAACCCCCATAAATACACAGAAAGATCTACTCTATTAGACATTATTCTAACTAATACCCCCCATAAATACACATCCAGTGGGGGTTTTTGCAAATGATATCAGTGACCACTGCCCTATTGTTTGTATTAGAGATACCAGCCGAAAACGCTCAGACCCCCGTATAATCTCTAAGAGAAATTTCAAACATTTCTTGCAGCAAGCTTTTATCCTCAAATTATATAACTCAGAGCTTTTATCCACATGCTGCTATCTGGGTCCAGTTTTATCCCTTGCTTTTTTGTCTTCGATTTTTACCATGTTGTCTGATAAACATGCTCCGCTAAAGAACCACAGAGTTAAAAATCGGATTAATCCTTGGTCCACTCCCGAATTAGCAAATATTTTCTTGCAAAAGGAATCAAGCCTGGGCCTTGGCGAGGAAAACAGGTGCCCCAGCTGATTGGCTGTTTTGTAGGCAACTGAGAAACAAGTGTATTGCAGCTGTCAAAAAAGCCAAATCGAATTACTTATGATAGTGCTATGACAGACTCTGCCGGAGATCCTGCAAAATTTTGGAAAACCATTAACTCACTTAAACTAGGAAATTATGCTGTCTCTCTTCCCAAGAAAATTATCTTTGACCCCCATTCTCTAAGTGTAAGAAATTATATTTGTGATGCTTTTAACAAGCATTTTATCTCTGCTGTTTTTTTATGGGGCAAATGGCCACTGTGGTTCTGGCCAGTCAGTAGACTCTTTGTCTTGCTTTTCTAGGAAATTGTGTTTTTAGTTAGTTTTAATTAGTGCAGAAACTCTCTGAAGCACAGGTCTTAGCCGCCCTGAGTGCCATTGACACTCACCCGGGATTTCCACCAACTGCGGAACGGCTGCAGATCGGCTCCGCTGTGTGTCGACTCCGTGCTCCTCCATCATTCAATACCCACCAGGTCCGTATTGGTTGCGGAACGGCTGTGACTATACGAGGAACCTCGCAAATTCACGTATGATCGCGCGATATAACACCATATATACTGTACTGAATTGCTGCAGAGCTCTCCAGCATCCGGCAGAAATAGAAGCTCTGCATATCTGCTCCGGAGGGCTGCGGTTCGCCGGAGCTGGGACGGAGTCGGAACGCAGCCGTTCCGCAGTCAGTGAAAATACAAACATTGACTTTAATGGAAACCTATTGACCCCGCCGCCGTTCCAGAGTGGATCCGCAGCCGTTCCGCAGTTGGTGGAAATTGCCAGTAAGGAATCTCTAGGCACTGACAATCTATACCAATTTTTACTCAAGTGTGCAACACCTTTCATTGATAGTTCAATAACACACATGTTCAATTTCAACTTAAGTATGAGTAATATTCCTAAGGTGTGGAAATCCGCTTTTGTTCTACCATTACATAAGGGAGGTGACTGTAATAATTTAGATAACTATTGACCCATGTCTAGGCTATCCTGTTTGGCAAAGATCTTAGAATCTTTAGTAAGCAAACAGTTTACTAAAGCAAACTATATTTTATTTCTGCAAACTTTCATCTTAGCATTAATCAATCTGGTTTTAGATCCAAACACAGTACCATATCCAACACTATGCTTTTTGTGAATGACATTACAAATGCCTTGGCTGATAGTAAGCACTGTGCTGCACTGTTTGTTGATTTGTCAAAAGCCTTTGACACTGTAGACCAGGGGTGCCCAATAGGTTGATCGCGATCTACCAGTCGATAGCAAAGACAATGCTGGTAGATCGCACATTTTTAATAAATGCTTTTGCTACATTTTTATTTTCATGAAAATAAATATAACAACATCATTACTTCTCCATTTAGTTGAATCTGACTAGCACTTAACGAATAGATTTTGACCAGGCAAGATTTTTGTTTATTCAGTTGCCATGACAACTAACGTTTAGTCTGCCTCGCGATTTCCAAGATCTTCGGACTCGAAGCACAGAGCGCAAAATAGTGAAGCTTGGTAATCTCCGTATTCGGTAGCACATATTACATTAATTTGCAAAATACAAATGTAAAATAAATTCCAAACATTTGAAAATGAGTGCGGTACCAAGCAAAAAGCCTAAAACTTACCATTTCCATGCGATGTCCTTTTCTTAATGCATTCGTTTCATCTGCCAAACAAGTAGCCTATTTCTATTCCAATGAAAGGAAACGTTGACAAACATTTTCGGACACTTAATAAAATCTATGAAAACGATTTTCGTGAACGAACTGAAATCTCAATTAACTGGTCAAAAGTCACTTTTTAGTCGCCCAAGCCTAAAAGCAAAGGCATCCACAGAGGTATTATTCCGGTTAAGTTTGGTGTCATCATAAACTGGCTATTGTAATCTGTTGTGTTGTAGATGTTTTGAGTTCAGTGTTAAAATGGAATATCAACAATCAACATTTATTAACGTTTATCTAGATGAAGAATTCCACATAGAGATACATGCAGTAGAAGCAAGAAGCATTTGAAGTGTGTTTTTTTTAAATTAACTCTTTTTAAGTTGGTAGATCTCATTGAGTTGAACATTTTAAAAGTAGATCACCATGCAAAAAAGTGTGGGCACCACTGCTGTAGACCATGCTATCATTTTTAACACACTGTCTGCTATCGGACTGGGTTCTGACGCATGCCGATGGTTTAAAAACTATCTTCAAGATAGAACTCACGTCACCATGGTTAATGGGGTCAAGTCCAAACCCTCACACTTGCTTAAAGGAGTACCACATAGTTCAATTCTTGGCCCTCTATTATTCTCAGTGTATATTAACACTACTGGTGTGGATTTCAGAAATTGTAATTTCCATTTATACACAGATGACACAGTGATGTATTCCATTGCGCCAACAGCTGACCTAGCATTTAAGCAGTTGGGGTCTGATTTTAAAATACTACAGGGGTCAGTTTTACAGCTTAAACTTGTTTTAAATGTTAAGAAAACGTTAAGTTTTTCACTAGGTGTAAACTTTCAGTTAGTAACACTCTTGCAATTACTAGTTTGGATGGTACTCAAATTGAGCAAGTCCCTGCATATAAATACTTAGGTGTATGGTTAGATGATAGGCTCACCTTTAAAAAACACGTTACTAAATTAGGAAAAAAGTTAAAATTCAAGTTAAGGTTCCTCTACAGAAACAGGGCTTGTCTGTCACCTGTAAATAGAAAGCAAATTGTTCAGGCTACTTTTTTTTACCAGATTTATATTACTGTGATATTATTTACATGCATGCTTCAGCTACCACATTAAGATCACTGGATGCTATCTACCATTGTGCACTCAGGTTTATCATGGGGGATAGTTACAACACTCATCACTGTACCCTATACCAACATGTAGGTTGGGCCCCTTTATCTGTGAGGTGAGAGCAACATGCTCTCTTGTTTATTTACACAGCACTTCTTTTAAAACAACCTCCATGTATGTCATCTTTAATTTCTATGAGACACACACAGAGGTCTAACAGGACGGTCAGAGGAAGTCGGAACCGGATCATAAGCCACTCATCCTCATTTGCCAGCAAGTCTGCTTGCTGTCTGAAGATGTGTTCCCTCCGAGTCCTTCCATTTGCCACATCTTCTAACAGTGCAAGATCAGCCTTTGTGCGTCATTACGCCTTGTGATGGCATGGCTTTTAATAACCATCCATTTGATTGTATATGATAAGCAACAGATCGTATCAATGTAATTGTAAATGGGGAAATAGTTCTGCAAAAATTGATTTTCTTGGCCAGACATGCGTCACAATGGAACACATTTAAATATAAAACAAACTAAAGGCATATAAATTAACCCTATGTTTCTATAGCTGACAACAACATTTATACTATGAAAACAAGTTTCCTCAGTTGACAATACAGACAATCCATCCATCCGTCCATCCATCCATCCATACTGTATCTATCTATCCGTTCTGCCAGTTGGAGACATCGACAGGAATATCATTTTTAAACATAATTTTGCTTCGTTTACCTGATTATTTATGAGGAGAATTACATAACATGCCAATATAATAACAGAACATATTTGTGAGTGTTCTTTTTGCAAATGTGTCTTCATTTGCATTTACGTTACAATCTTGTTTTAATTTGTTTGTTTTTCCCCGTAGATCGATCAAACAGGTGTTTATGTAGGCTGTTAATTGTAAGAATGGCTTTGTGAAATCTTCATATTATTAATGAGAGGCATTATTTCGATTTCAGTTACACAATGGTCTGCAGTTTCAGACAGTTTCACGTGTTTCATGCATCTGCAGACAGTGTCGTCATTTCTCATTTCACCCGTTTTTGTGTGTACGCCTGGGTCAGAGTTTCTGTGAAGGACCGCACATTTTCCTATCAAGTTAGCTTTTTATAAATCCCAATTATTGCGTAGAGAGCGGTGTACATCTTCTTTTCTGCGTACGCCACGTTTATAAATGAGGCCCCTGGACCCACTCAACTAATAAGGAGCATTGGAGAGTACTTCAAGGAATGTCCGGACAATATTTTCTTTCAAAATGAAGGTGTTATGAATGCATTGATCACATTTGTCATTATAGTGGTTTGACTTTGTTTCATTTTCTTCATATTTTCTCTCTTATTTTATTGCTACTATAGGAGGCTACAGAGTGTGAACCAAATATCCTCAGCACACCTGTGGCATCATCATTTGTTTGTAGTCATAGTTGTAATTTTCTTCTTGCAACTATTTAATGCCTCACTTATTCACTCCTATTCGATCCCATGTAAACCTAATCACACCCATCACTATAACAGAATGTGGTTGCCAAATAGATGTGCTTTACTCTGAGATGTGCTTACAAGTCATTGACAAAATTGAGCATTATCTAATTTTGTGACACCTTATGTTGTGATTTTTTGTCTTAACATTTTAAGATGAGCAATGTTTCAAGATTTCAACTGACCAAACAATAGTCAACCATCATATATCCTGCCCTTTCATACACTGAGCTACATGTTTATCCTCTAATGTTTTTAACAAATACTACCAGAAATAATTGTCTTTCACTCTGGACTTCATACAGAGGCACATGGTGAGCATCCGTTTTGGCAAATTGACGCAAATGAGGAAGTGCCTTAAACCTGCATTCTGTCTGAATTACAGCTGGGGGCGATACGTCTGGTTATAATGTTTTCCCCCTGTTCATGTTTGTTTATCCGTTCCAGGTTCTTGTTCTGCCCTATCTTTGTCGTTTGTGTATTTTGTTTTGGTTCTGGGCTGTTTTTATCACATGGTTTTCGTTTTCCAATCCTCTTAGTTAATAACCTTCACAGAAGCACCCTCTTAGTAAATCAGTCCCCTATTTAAGTTCTCCTTAGTTCTAGTTTCCTTTGCTGGTCATTGATTTGAGTTATGTCACTTTTACATCTACCGCTGTATATGTCCACCAGTTCCTGTTTTTGTGAGTACATTCTGTGTTCCCTGAATGCCTCCTATGTTCAGTTCAGTCTGCCTAGCATCTAGTATTTTCTTAGTTCTGTTACGTTTCAGGGCCCGTATTTATCAAGCTTCTTAGAATTACTCTTAAGAACACTGCTAAGACTTGTGTTAAGAGTAAGACAATTCTTGGCTTAAAGCTGCGCTTAAAAGTTAGTTATCAAACATCTCAGTCCTACTTTTAGTGAAGTGTAGGACTAAATCTTAAGTGTCAGTCTTAGAGCTGATTCACGACACTTTGCTGTGCCGCAAACGGGATTTTGGATGACGACATAGGCAAGATCCAATCACGGAATAGATGTACTTGTTTAAGAATATTCTCAGATAAATTCACATTCAATGGTGAGATTCATAATAGGAGTTGACATTCAACAAACCTTTGACAATAACATTTTTTCAAGAGAATCCATTATGATATACACATTCTAAATTAAATATCAAAAAAGATTTCCAACACGTTTTCCATTATTTCTCAATTAAATATTTCAAACGAGTGTGCTGTTAACTGATAAATATAGCCTAGAGTTAATGATGTAATCATAGCCATCATGGATTCCAAAAGATAACCGAACTGGAGAGAATAAAAAACACTGCATGCTGTAGTTGAATTTCTGATTGGAGAATATGGAATCTGTGATTCCACTTGCCAATCCCTCTCCACCACACTTTGTGTGATACGATGTGCCATGTGAAGGGCTATATTATATATTGCCTATATTATGATTCAGTGTTCTATTAATAAACTATGAAACAATTGTGAATAAATAGCTTACAAAAAGGCTACCTGTTGTAGTTCATTTGGGCTTATGTCAGTGGCATATGGAACGGGGTGAGCAGACACGAACGGTATCCTCTGTCGGCAGAAAGTGCCTTTCAAACCGCTGCTTCGGGCCACTTTCATTCAATATCGCACGTCATGGGTAGACCCAGGCCATTTGGGTACCACATCCAAAATGTTGTAGTCTGCATCAAACTCAACTTGTGCGTTGATGCGGTGGTACCTCTTCTTATTCATATAAACATTCTCGTTGACGCTGGGAGCAATGACCTTTATATAAGAGCCATCCATTGCACCTACTACTCTTGGGAAGCCGGCTATTTGCATGAATTGTGTTTGCTTCTGTTGGATTATGCGGGGTGTTGTTGGGAAGTCAGTGAAACGCGTGACAATGTGTTGAGCTGTAAGTGCAATAATTGTTTCCATTACAATTTGGCTTATTGATGGTTGTGATGGGCCAAATCATCAGCATTGCATTGCAAACAAAGCATAATCAACACCTTCAATTAATCAGAAAATGAATTGCTGCATAAATGTCAGTGGTGAAAATGACGTTCCCCACTCAGTCGCTGACGAAGATGATGCCTGCTCTGTCCAAACAATACCGTTTTTAATTAATTAAGCGGCGTCAAACAATTATAAAAACATTTTTCCTCTCCTAAAAGATTTGCGCACACGTCTCTGTCTATGCCATCACAAGCCCCTACTGGCAACTCTTAACCACTTGAGAGACCTCTCGAGCGGTCTTAAATAGCTGGGAGAGTAAGAGTGATTCTTAGCTTTGAGAAATTTGATAACTTGCTTTTACACTTAAGTTTGAGAGTAGGAGTACATTTTTGAGAAGCTTGATAAATACGGGCCCTGTTCTATTTTGTTATTTTTGTATACTTCTCAGTTAGGCGTTTATTTAGTTGGTTTCTCAATACTTTTGGTCTCCTATGGAGATTATACATATAGATATTTACATCACGTGGTTTTCTCCTACGGGATAGTTTTAGATCAAAATAAACTTCTCTTCATTTGTATTACCTGACTCCTGCCCGATTCCTGATTGTAAACATGACAGAATGACCAGCCTAATGTATAATACAGCAGCTTATGTCCCTCTTAAGCGGTCGACAGGAGCAGAGCTGCTGATCTCATTTTTTAAGGATATAAGTTTGGAGGAATAGGAGGACTTGGAACAAGAAATAGGAGGACTTGGAAAGATATGGTTTGACATTTGCTGACTGGGAATCTATAAAACACCTTTATGGTGATGAGGACAGTTCTGAGGAGGAAGAGGAGCTTTTTCAGATTCACACTCTGTAACGAGCTACCACAATCCAGGGAAATGTGGGAAATGTTCCCATACTGCCTCCAGTTCAGGTTCCTCCTTGCCCAGATAGCACCCCTTGTCTCAAGGTGGGATCCATAGTGGCATCAGTTCCACACCAAGCCCCTGGTAGAACTTTCCATCGACAAGTAACAGGGAAGCCAACCTCGGCAGCCCAGGCTAAGATAGCTGCCTCCGCTCTGTCCAAGATGGCTAGTTGGACCTTTTTGGGTTGGAGATGGACTCAAACTCAACTCTCAAACCTACTGCCAGCTTTTAGAAGACACTTTCTTCAAGCAGTGGTACAGAAAATGTCAGCATTTTTTCAAGAAGACCATGTTTTTTGGCAGGACAATGCTCCATTGCATGTATCAAAGTACTCCACTGTGTGGCTAGCCAGTAAAGGCCTTAAAGATGAAAGAATAATTACATGGCCCCCTTCCTCACCTGACCTAAACCCTATTAAGAACTTGTGGTCCATTCTTAAATGGTAAATTTTCAGTGAAGGGAAACAGTACTCCTCTCTGAACCGTGTCTTGGTGGCTGTAATTGCTGCTGCACAACAAGTTGATTGTCAACAGATCAACAAACTGACACTCCATGAATGAAATACTTATGACTGAGTTGTTGTGAAAAGTCAGAAATGTTTGTTTCATGGACAAGGAATAAGCCTAGTCTTGGACTAAAATAGCAAGATCAATGGAGATTTCCATTCATCTTGATTATTTAGTCCAGGACTAGGCTTAATGTGAAACCGTCCGTGAAACCGGCTCATCATTTGCACATTTTGAGTTGTTGTTTGTTTATTAGTCTCACTTTAACAGATGAAAATCAACAAGTGAGGTAGGAAACCTTTTGTTTTTCATTTTCATGTGCATTATTCTGCACACAATTGTACACTCATAGATATACTGCAAAGAAAGCCAAGACCTCGCTTTTATTTTCTAAACCATATTTAAACCATATTTGCACTGAATGTACAGTATTTTTTAAATCTAACACTGTTTATATGTGTTTCTGTATATCTGAATGTTTGTATTTTATGTGTAACTTAATGTTGCCTTGCACCTTGTCTTGGCCAGGTCTTGATTGCAAATGAGAACTTGTTCTCAATCTATTAACCTGGTAAAATAAAGGTGAAATAAAAAAATATAAATAACAATTCTGAACGGTGATTCACTCTACGTTCTGCTCCATAGTTACTGTTGCTATGACAGACCCGGGAGAAGGAGATTGCTTGGCAGAAATGTTAAAAGAGAATTTGGCTGCGCCCATGTTTTTAAATAGAAAAATATGTATCATCACTCTTTTGGGGAAATAGTCCCTGTCCAAATTGATATATTTCCACGGGTGGAGAAGAGATTCAAACTTTTGACATTTTGCATCTAGGGCGATTGCTAAACCCATTTCACCATGTGAATGAATTTAATTTTTCAATCAGGATAAAGCCATATAAACGAGTTATATGCATTCATCAAGGAAGTATGGACATGGAGTGAACTCTGTGCTTCAGGGAGAATTGATTTATCTATAATTGATTTATAGATGCAAAGTGTACTGTACTGGGCCCGGTTCCCCGATAACTTTCACTCTTAGCCTGCTAAGAAGACTCAAAAAGATATATCTTACCGAAGTTGTTTACATTCCTAAGTGTGTTCCCCGAAGTCTCCCTTAGGAAACTTCTTAACACGCTGCCTCTTAAGTGCGACGTTACAAGGTGCTGTCCTAAGGGAAGGTGCTGAATGTGTTGTCATCGATTGCTCAGGAACCGATTTTTCAGTTCATGCGAGGTGCAATACGGTGTTAAGAAAGACAACATGTTCTATGTAAATGAAACATTCCTCAAATTATTCCAGTAACATTTATTTTAGCATAGTTGAAGTTATCAGTAAAATATAGACTACTAATTAAATTATAAAATTGTCAGTAATGTGTTCACACGAGATGTTGTTATTGGTAGACGAACCGGGTATCCCTCGCTAACCATCCACTCTCCTCATCCCGTTGTCCTGCTTCTTGACGTGGGTTTAATGACTTCTAAAAATGATGTAATACACTTTTGATTTTTTTTGGTTTACAGTTCCTAATCTGATTTTGGTATAAGTTTGTCTTTATAGTTGCTGAGCAACAGTCACACCAGTGACCGTGTCTGTGTGTGTTTGTACGCGCATGTTCATTAAAAATACTTGATCATCAACAAGATTGTATGTCATTCTGTCATCCTTAATGAGTCAACAACTGATTCTCTATTGCCATTGGAA
>JACXGM010009561.1:0-27399 GCA_016801145.1 Umbra pygmaea | reverse complement strand
CAGAGTCTGGAGGAAGACTGGGGAGAAGGAAATGCCAAAATGCCTGAAGTCCAGTGTCAAGTGCCCACAGTCAGTGATGGTCTGGGGTGCCATGTCAGCTGCTGGTGTTGGTCCACTGTGTTTTATCAAGGGCAGGGTCAATGCAGCTAGCTATCAGGAGATTTTGGAGCATTTCATGCTTCCATCTGCTGAAAAGCTTAATGGAGATAAAGATTTCATTTTTCAGCACGACCTGGCACCTGCTCACAGTGCCAGAACCACTGGTAAATGGTTTACTGACCATGGTATTACTGTGCTCAATTGGCCTGCCAACTCTCCTGACCTGAACCCCATAGAGAATCTGTGGGATATTGTGAAGAGAAGGTTGAGAAACGCAAGACCCAACACTCTGGATGAAGCATCCTGGGCCTCCATCACACCTCAGCAGTGCCACAGGCTGATTGCCTCCATGCCACGCCGCATTGAAGCAGTCATTTCTGCAAAAGGATTCATGACCAAGTATTGAGTGCATAACTGAACATAATTATTTGAAGGTTGACTTTTCTTTTTTTTGTATTATAAACACTTATTTTATTGGTCAGATGAAATATGCTAATTCTTTGAGATTTTAGAATTTTGGGTTTTCATGAGCTGTATGCCAAAATCATCAGTATTAAAACAATAAATGACCTGAAATATTTCAGTTGGTGTGCAATGAATAAAAAATATATGAAAGTTTAATTATTATCATTACATTATGGAAAATAATGAACTTTATCACAATATGCTAATTTCTTGAGAAGGACCTGTATATTTATACAGTGCCTTGTGAAAGTATTCGGCCCCCTTGAACTTTTCGAACTTTTGCCACATTTCAGGCATCAAACATAAAGATATGAAACTGTAATGTTTTGTTAAGAATCAACAACAAGTGGGACACAATCATAAAGTGGAACGAAATTTATAGGATATTCCAAACTTTTTTAACAAATAAAGAACTGAAAAATTGGGCGAGCAAAATTATGTCCCCTTAAGTTAATACTTTGTAGCGCCACCGTTTGCTGCGATTACAGCTTTAAGTCGCTTGGGGTATGTCTCTATCAGTTTTGCACATCGAGAGATTGAAATTTTCGTAGAAAATATACGTTAGGATGTTTATTTTATAAGATTTTGTTAACTTTCTGTAGTAAGTTTCTCCCGAATTTACCAAGAAGTTAGCATTCCAACGCGACATGCCGGGTTTCGCCTGTTAACTGAAGTCTGTCATGTTCGATATCATTGTAAAGCTCTGAGTCTCCTGCACAACTATATGCAACCCAAATAAGGGCATTTCCTTTCTATCAGTAATCAATTTAATGCTAATGATGAAATCTCATTGGCTACCTCTGATTTCTGCTAACGTGATTCACTCAGACGCATCACGTGGTGTAGTCCGACACTTTCGTGTTTAGCTTACCGCAGGACCTTCGAAAATGCCTTTAACACCGCAACTTTCAAGAAAAATAATGCAGCAATTTCTCTTTGCAAGATGTGACAAGGGAAAGCAATCTATTGGATTGGCTGAAAAACCATCCGTAAGCAGCACATCAGACCGTAAACTGTCGTTGTGAAACCGGTGGGGGGGTTTAATCACAATGCCATTGACTGTGCGACAAAGCAGTGGATGATTATGCATGTCACACGTCTGAAGGAATTCATACGTAATCTCTTGTACTCTAATAGGAATACATCGGGTCTATTTATAAAAATTGATCCATAGAACCATGGGTTTTGTAGCAGTCTGCTTCTAGAGTGCAGGGAAGTTGATTTTGCAGGTCTAATGACCTGTTACATTTGATCATGTTGTTGTAACAGTGAACATATTTTCATAAATGGTTGGATTCGTGATAAATTGTAATCTCATTTATTTTGTTATATTGGTAAGTTTTACTTTTGCAGTTTTCAGTTCAGTGGCAAAAACAAAGGACATTGAAATAATGCAGCCTTATCAACTTATCGACATTGAAGGAACATATTTTCAATTAGAGAGAGAGAGAGAGAGAGAGATGAAGAGGGGACATCATGCATGCTCACATGACATGACACACACAGCAGCATCACTGCGGCCTGAAATGGGTGTCTAAAAACAAGATAAAACCACTAAATCTCAGGGAACATGTACTAAAGATTTCTTGAATTAAGTTTGTTAATTCTAGAAATAAGATTATGGTGTAAAGTTCCACACTTACAATAAAAATTTTAAATCGATTTAAAAGTTTTGGATAATTTTAAGTTTTTTAACTTGGTAAGATCCAAATAATTTGCAGTGCAAGCTTTAGTGCAGTGGAGTCCACGCTCTTGTAGTCAGGTTGACACACCAATGCACATGCAGGTATAGCCTACACAATTATGGATCTGTTGTAATAGTATAACATTATAGCAGTGGTGGGCCGTCAGGGCCTGCAAGGCCTTCTCTGCAGGCCCAAAGATAATCAGAATCAGAAATGTATTTTTGTACTTCTTTAATATATATTTTAATAATATATATTTTACAAAGTTCATTTGAATTAGTCTATATGGTGATTTCATTGCTACAGTACATTCTTTTCAGTTGACTTGCTTTTAGCGCAGCTCATATAATCGAAAGCTTTTATCCAATAAGATTTTTTCATCTGTGTTGTCTCCGGGTATACTGGGGCATTCAGAATTCATAGTGAATACCGTCTACTGTTGAAGCCCATCAGGACCAAGTTGTTGATTGTCATATTTTAAACCAATCAGATTTCGACTTTACCATGTTGGGAGTGTTCTTTGACCAAATATAGCGTTTATGCAAGCCTTATGTCAGCATAATTTCTGTTGTTGATAGGAGTGGCAGTTCAATAAACTTCAATAAAAAAAATGTTTAAAAAAGTTTGCCATCCGAACAAAAACTAGCTTACACCCGTCTCTGATTTCTTTAAACTTTCAATTTTTAGATTTTTTACTTTTAGCAGAATGGCAGATGGAGGTGAAGAAGTAGCTTTGGTGGCAAATATAGGACTGGGCAGGATCGACTCTCAGCACTGGGCAAGATCTTTTATTGGAACTTAACTTTTGTTTTAGATCACTACTGGTGTGAAGCATGTTTTGATTGTGTACATATATAAAGCTTGTCTGCAATCTCTGGGGAAGTCTGTTGAATCCTGATTGTTCCTTCTGGCATTTTTGCATGTTTGTGGTGTTGTGACTGGGGGTTGTGAGTTAGTTCTTGTTTAACTTGTTAGGACATTGATTTTGGCTATCCGATGGCTACAGTATGTGTAATGCGACATCCTGTCATAGTGCGTAATTGTGGTACATTCTTATGGTTTCAGTCATGTTGGGTCAATTAGTGTATTGTAAGTCTCATAGGTATTGAGCCTCGTGTTAAATAACTTTATCGAGTGGAATAAACTTATCTTCACTATGAATATGGGGTGGTTATGCCAAATGACAATAACCTATAGCCCTAGAATGTCATTGTAAGGTTATTATAATGCATTTTAATTTCGTGAAGATGGTGAAGGTGTAAAATGCACAGCCAGCCACTCGTAAAGGATGAATGTGTTGTGATGTCTAGTGATGAGCCGGCTCATTTGGCTCTCGAACGGCTCTTTGTTTATCTTTATTTTTAAACAACCCCAACATTGCAAAAGAACCACAAATATCATGAAAAGTGCAGCTTTAAATACACCATCAAAAAGGTGACGTCTTTTCTGTCCAAATTAAACACCTGGGGCCTTATGTATAAACGTTGCGTACGCTGGTTTCCACGCACATGCTGTGATGTATAAAAATGTACTTGACGTGATAATGTGCGGGCCGTCACGGAAACTTTTGAGCAGACGTGAGAATGTGCGGGCCATACACAAAGTATTGTCTGGCTCTGTAACGTGACAAATTCAATCTGAAAAGTGCCATAACTCACCAAACATTACAAAATAAAGTGTCCACTACAGTTACTGTAATACGTCTATGACGTTGACTATTCTAAAAACATAATTACATCCGCTAATAAAAGTTTGATCATTGATGTGGATGACTGGCATCAAAATGCCAAAACCCAAACGGGAAATGCTATTACCTTAATCTGCCACCACTCAATAACTTCTGTTAAAATTTAGGGTGTTAAACGAAAGACAAACTCATTCAGAAAATGCATGTCACCCTCTGTATATGGTTAACATTGCACACAGCACAGATTATTTACCACAGATGAAATATATACTCGCTGTGCAGCTACAAGATTTGCATGGGAAAATGCAATTGTCTCAGTGAGCCTGACTTTGGCTCATCCATAACGCACAGGAGACATGACGACAGGATCCACCTCCAGTAACAGTTGTGCAAAATCACTCACTGTTGATGCCCAATTGATTCTGTGGATTATGTGTAAATAAGAGAACAAGGTGTGGGAGATTAGGTGTAGCCTATAAAAGGATGCGTAAATCATGCTGCTATACTTGATGCGCAATATTGCTCTGCCACTGCTAGAAGACATTGCAAATAGGAGAATCCGGAGAGAGCGTGTATTCAGAGACCAAACTGATTTGCTGGCCCGCGATGATAACTGGCTTATGAGTCGATCCAGGTTACCAAGGGTTATTCTGTTGGAACTCTGTGCTGAGCTTGGGTCGGCTTTAGAACGTCAGACAGCAACCATCTCTGAGTCGCGCCATGGCAGCTGTATGGAACGGTCTCATCCGTATGTCACCCAGGTACAATTTTCACATCACTGTTGGTGAGCAGGCCAAAATTAAACTGCAATTCGCAGCGATGAGCCGATTTCCAAATGTAGTCGGAGCCATCGACTGCACTCACATTGCTATAAGGGCACCATGATGAATTTGCTTATGTGAACAGAAAACACTTCCACTCTATTAATGTGCAAGTGATCTGTGATGCTATACGGTAAAATAAGGCAATGATCTTGTATTGGCATCTGAGTATGTGGTTAATGTATAACCGTAGCTGACCGTGGTTACCTGTTGCAAACTTGGCTCCTCACCTCGCTCACAAACCCCCAAAATGAGCAAGAGCAGCGTTACAATGATGTACATATAGTGGGCTCGGTCAGTGGTGGAGCGGACCATACGGCAGCTGAAAGGCCGTTGGCGCTGCCTGATTATGATGCGTGACCATGGTCCGGTTCTCCGAACATTTCCGGCCCTTGTGACAGATTTCCACTCCTCCGACTTTTTTTTCTCTTAATACCTGATGACAGGCCACATTTTCTCGCCTTCACCTCTGTTGTTGGAAATCTCACAGTCTGTGAAAATGTTCTTTTTTGCGTGTTTAGCCATTGTAATTCAGGCAAAGAAATGACCTATGGGGCGCATATATAGGCTATCTGCATATTCTTTTATGGGAGGAGGCAAGGCGGGGTCAGTGGCTCGTTCACGTGCGTTTAATCTCACGTTGATTGTGATTTATAAAGGAAAGATGCGCAGGACCTGGCGTACGACCGGTTTTATACATGTGAATTTTTCTGTGCGTAGGTACTTTTTCAGTTTTGGCCATACGCCATCTTCTGGTATGTAAGCTGCACAATCTTTTATACACGAGGCCCCTGTTCTTTATGTTTTTAGCCGAAGTTTCCCTACTTGAAAAATTGCATTGAAAAACAATGATGTGCTCCCACCGTGTGCTGTTTTTGCAGTGGGGATATACAATCTTTTGTTAATACTTTTGTAAATTATTTGCAAATAATCTGTGTTTGACCTATAAAAAATATCAAGGTATTTATTGAGCCAAATTAACAGGTCTGCTCACCAATGTGTTTTGGATCCCATCGTTCACTGACAAGAGACATTCGTTCTTGAACGACCCATCAGGCCATCACTACTTTGTCAATTTCTCTGCTTCATGTGTGTGTGCAATGTCCAGGACACACCAAACAACAACTGAAAAAAGTTGCAACACCCAAACATTTATAATATTTCTTTGGAAAAAAAATTCCAATGCTGAATTACATATGTATGTATCAGGGTGATTACATCAATCACATGTTGCACGAGCCGCCAATTCTTTTTCAAACTGTTCACCCAACATGGAAGCCTTTTGTCAGATCATGCATGGAATGATTACATTCATTTAATATACTTCCGCAACTGAATTTACATGCGCCCAATCTGAAGACAAGGAGTGGTTGGAGAGCGGCTTGGCAGGATAGATCATCTGATTTATCAAACACAAATCCCGTTCAGCGCTATACCATTTTTTGCGCTGCCTCATGTAGGACGCCCGGGGAAACCATGACCAACGTGACAGAGACTGTTTTGCAATGCAGCGACTTAGCACTTTGATTTTGTGAAGCACCTAGGCTTTTTTTGTCGAAAACAGTTACTTACCCTTGGAGACTATCATTTTTTAAAACAAAATGGAGGCCACTACAGTCGTTGTCTGACTTAGATTGTCATTGCATACACCTGGAAATTTATTTATGATGTCTATTGAATTATATTTTATTTTCGTTTGTTAATATGTAATCTTATTTAACAGACAAACACAAATAATCCCCTTAACATTGTGTAGTATTGTGTGTAGATTAAAGAAAATATGTGAAAGAAACTATAAACACCTGACATGACAATATGTATATTTACATTATATGTAAATAAGATCTTCTTATCCAAAGTCACTATAACACTTGTGTCACCAATGCAATGCTCTACAATCTGAGATACTTTTTTCAAGGGATTGTAGATGTTCTGTGTTAAATATTCATACTCAGTGGTTCTTAGACAATGGGTCTTTTCTAGACATTTATGTATATCTCACAAATTAACACCAAGTTGTCTATAATACTGTAATAGACATTTGGTTCTTGTCACATAAATAAAAATCCAATTAGGTACACTACAGCCCATTCCTTTAAGCTTGTGTAATTGCTTGATGTTTTATAGTGATAAACTGTATAGTGTATGTAAAATACAATACATAAATGTCACTTCATATTTTAAACAAGCTTGTTATTGCTTAATTAACACACCAGACCCCTAAACAGCTCAAATCATTGTGCCGGTCATGTTTCTGACATGACAGGGACTGTGTTCGGTAATTCTAAACCCGGTCACCACAACATCAAAACTACAGTTAGTGGTGTTTTGATGACTGCCTGATTTATATTAATCCCGTTTTATTCTCCAATTGACTTAATTTAATGCTAACAGTAGTTTTGAAAACGTTGCAGTGACATCACTGTGAGAATGTCCGGACACTTACAGTGGCCGAGTTTGAAATTACTGAATGCACTGACATTAAAGGTTTAGCTTTTTAAAACAATAATAATCACTCAACAAGATCAAAAATACTAACCTGTGAAAAGTATGATGACAAACATTCCAAGTACCATGGTTGTATTGGTATTTCTGCTGAAACATAGGAGAGAAAAACATATTAATTATTATTAAACTGGCACTATGTGCATTTGTTGAAAACTAAAATAAATATTAATAAATGTGGCAAATTCAGTTGATTGTGCATGATTTGGAAAGGCACACCTGTCTACATAAGGTCCCACAGGTAACAGTGCATGTAGACGTCTGAGACAGAATTGTTTTAAGGCACATATGTGGGGATGGCTACAAAAAGATATCTGTAGCATTGAAGGTCCCAAAGATCACAGGAACCTCCATCATCCATAGATGGAAGAAGTTTGTTACCACCAGGACTCTTCCTAGAGCTGGCCGCCCAGCCAAACTGAGTGATCAGGGGAGAAGGGCCGTAGTCAGGGACGTGACCAAGAACCCGATGGTCACTCTGACAGAGCTTCAGCATTTCTCAGTGGAGAGAGAGAACAACCAATCTCTGCACCACTCCACCAATTAGACCCTTATGTTAGAGTGGCCAGACAGAAGCCACTCATCAGTAAAAGGCACATTAGATCCTGCCTGAAGTACCATGAGAAACAAAATTGTCTGGTCTGATAAAACAAAGATTGAACTCTATGGCCTGAATGGCGTGGTGGTGGCAGCATAATGTTATGGGCATGTTTTTCAGTGGCAGGAACTGGGAGACTAGTCAAGATCGAGAGAAAGATAAATGCAGCAATGGGCAGAGGCATCCTTGCTGAATACCTGCTCCAGAGCACTCTGGCGCTAGAGCCCAGACATTACCCGATTGAACATCTCTGGAGAAAACTGAAAAAGGTTGTGTACTAACACTTCCCATTCAACCTGATGGAGCTTGAGAGGTTCTGCAAAGAAGAATAGAAAATGCCCAAAAATAGGTTTTCCAAGCTTGTAGCATCATATTAGAAAATACTTGAGGCTGTAATTGCTGCAAAAGGTACTTCAACAAAGTATTGAGCAGAGTCTGTGAATACTTGTGTATATTATTTAAATTTTTAATAAATTTTTAAAGATTTCAAACACACTTTCATATTGTCATTATGGGGTATTATTAGAATTTTGTAGGAAAATAATGAATGTAATCCATTTCAGAATAAGGGTGTAACATAACAAAATGTGGAAAAGGTGAGTGTGAAATCTTTCCGGATGGACTGTATGGTAATCAAAAACAATGGCATAAAAGTCACAAAGATTTGGGACTGAGAGTTGGCAGACTTTCCATTTGGAAATATCTTAAAGTCTATTTCTGAAACTAAGTACTGAAAAAACCTGAAATCTGGATGATGCACTGTCCCCTTTGAGAGGAACTCTGAACGAGGCAAGCATCTCAGGAACCAATATGTCCAGGTGAGATTGCTATAAAATTCAGAATTGGTTTTGAGCAAAACCAAACAGGGCAGAGGCACACAGGCATGTTTTTAGGTATAATGTAATTTAAATTAGAGAGTCATGGAGCTTGAAGCCAGGCAAACATCCCACATATTCATCTATGTGGAAGAGACTGGTTTCAACTCAGTCAAAACACAGCAGTGAGGAAGGAATGTGATTAAGAGAAGAACCACAGTGAATGTCCAGTGCCAGAGGGGTGCCAACATCACAATGTGTGCAGCAATATCCTCTTGTTGTTACACAAACCACTATTTGAGTCACTCTACACAGATCATATAATTTCTTTCCTGCATGACTTCTATGGAAGAGTTGTGTCATGTGACCAAAGGGTCACATCAACTTTATAATTGTATAGGACAATGTGGCATTTCAACATTCCCATGCAGTCACAGAGTCCTTTGCAGCACATTCATGGATGATGTCAAATTTCCTCTCACCTTACTCAATAATCTTACCAATAGAGGAATTATTTTCCTCAGGGAGGTGGAAGGATTATGACCACCATCCACATTGTTAATTGTCAATCCTGGATGCAATGAATGCCACATGCCTGGACAAACAGTAATAGGTGCATTTGACTAATAGAAATACAACTGACCTAACAATCATGATGACATGCATGCTGCTGATTCTGTGTAATTGAATCATTAGTTGAAAGTGGCGTGTTCCAACAGTGAGGTCATTCATTCTGTGAAAAAACAGGTGTCAAGCAGGTGGCCTTTATTCAAGGCAGCAGATGTCCTACATGCTGGTTATAGTGAATTTCTCTCTGAAAATCTGAGTGAAGTGAGTCGTTCCAGACATTGTTCAGAAGAACAGCGTACACTGATTAAAAAGCTGGTTGGAGAGGGGAAAACATACAAAGAACTGCAGAAAATTATAGGCTGCTCAGCTAAAATGATCTTGAATGCTTTAACGTGGCAACCAAACCCAGAAAGACGTGGAAGATCATTAATTGTGGAGATGATGTGGGGTACTATGTCCTTGGTGATGCAGCCTATCCTTTGAAGAGGTGGCTGATGAAACAGAGAATGGGATTCCAGTACACCAAACCAGGATGACTTGTTAGTAAAACCAGAGTTTGTTAGTTTTCAAAACAAATACAGGATAAGATTCTGGAGAAGCACCAATCAGGGTTGGGTTATAAAAATATCCCAAAAATGTAACATTTCTAGGAGCATCGTTAAATCCATTATTGACAATTGGGAAGAATATGGCACAACTGCATTTCTGCTGAGAGAAGGCTATCAACTAATCCTCAATGACCGGGTAAGGATGGCATTAGTCAGAGAAGCATCAAAGAGGCCAATGGTAACTCTGAAGAGATCTGAGATCTGCAGCTGAGATGGAAAAAACCATCCATTTCACAACTGATCCTGGATGCTTTACAAAGCTGAGATTCATGGATATGAGGCAAGTAGAAAGCAATTGCTGAAGAAAACACATTAAATCCCTTTTTGAGTTTGCCAAAAGGCATGTGGGAGACACAGCAAACATGTAAAAGGTTCTCTGGTCTGATGAGACAAATTGAACTTCAACACTGCTCATCACCCTGAGAACACCATCCCCACAGTGAAGCATGGTGTTGGCAGCATCATGTTGTGGGGATGCTTTTCATTGGCAGGGACTGGGAAAATGGTCAGGATTGAGGGCAATTTGGACAGAGCCAAATGCAGTGCAATTATAGAGACATACCTGTTATAGTCTGCAAGACATCTGAGTCTGGGGCAGAGGTTCACATTCTAGCAGGAAAATGACTCTAAACACAAAGCCAAAGCTACACTGGAGTGGATTAAAACAAAGAACCTGAATTACTCGGTCTCCATCCAACCTGACAAAGCTTGAGCAACAAGAATGGTCTAAAATTACAGGATCCAAACAGAGTATCCCCCACAAATTTCTGTACAATAAAAATACCCAGAAGGTGGAAACAAACCCAAAATCCCTTTATAAATAAAAGCATACCAATTATGAAGTCTACGAGTGCCTAGAGACAGCCAGTCAACCCGGGCATAAAAAGTGCAATGATGTGAAAGTGTTTTGCAAAAAATACAATACAGTTTTTACTAAGTTCTTAAGATGGTCACATGAAGGAGAATGTTATTTCCTTATTACCACTTAAATTCTACTAATAGCAAAAGAGAATGCAGAGTTCTAGATAAAAAGGATTATCGGGAGATGAGAGATGAACACGTAACGTAGTGATGGCAGGAGACTCATCTGGGAAACACGGCTGAGGGGGTGTTAGATTTGAGCTCCACCTGGCCTGTATTCATCTACTAATGATGGCAGACGCAGAATGAATTCTAAAGTGTAAAGAAACGTGTTTTCTGCCTAAGTACAAGCCAGGGGCCTCCAAACAAGACAGTGGTTTTATCACATAGAAAAACATTGACCTTAAACATACTGCTTAAACACACTGCCATAGCAAATAGAGTTTATCAGGGGCAAAACATTATATAGTTATTCACTGTCCAAGTCAATTTCTAAATTTAAAGCCAATTGAACATGCTTTTCATTGCTGAATGCTTCGGGCCAGAATTACTCAAAACAACGTTTCGGCAGACAAGCTACCTTCCTCAGGGTTTTATGACAAGCACTGTAAATGAGCTACTTTTTAGGGGCCAAGCCCCATAGGGGCTGGTACCCTATTGTATCTGTTGGATTTTTTCTTCTTCCCTGATGGAAGTCTATGGCAGCCCTATGAACCATACATAGGAAAATGATGAAATTTGGCACACTTGTAGTGATGCTAATGAATAGTAATTGGACCAACTTTTGACCCTCTAGAACCAACTCTATAGCACCACCAGTTCAAAATTTCAACATTGAAATGGTTATAACTTTTGAACCCTTTGATCTAGAGACATGAAACCTAGTACACCGGATTCCACTCATCATGTTGATCGCAAGCAATACCTTACATTAAGACCCCCCCCATTACAGTAGTGGCCATTTTGAAATGTACAGTATTCCGTTTTTTCGCTACTCCTCCTTCAAATTTTGTCAAATTCTCTCCAAACAAGTGCTAAAATGATCTTCCGATTGAGCCTCATAAAAATAACTGTCCAGTTTTTTTATTCATCTTTGTTCAAACGTTATGGTATCGCAAAGTTAACGAGGTCCACCCAAAATTGGCTAAGAGGCTGTATCTCGGCCAAAGTTGGATCAATCGAAACGAAAATTGGTGCATTTCATCGGAAGCACATTTATTATCATACCTAATAGTCATATTGATGATGGGCTGCTTTAGCTAGCTATTCACTGTATCATACCTAATAGTCATGTTGATGATGGGCTGCTTTAGCTAGCTATTCACTGTATCATACCTTGAAACAGCATTGTTGTCTTGTTTACGGTACATTTTGTACATTCAAATAATGTCAACAAAGGTAAATATTGATCCATTCAGATTCTCTTTAAATCAAATGACTGACGGCAGTTGAGTGCAATCAAGTGTACAGCAAACATGATGGTCAGTGTACTGTCATTCATTATAAAATTATTTACTTGGCAGCAATGCAAATGTCATCAATATATTTTCAGTAAAAGGCTGTTCTTCCTTTAGTATACCTTTATTGTAATGTTGCAAACAGAGGCTTATACTTCAATACATTAAAATGACTATAAAAAGCAGGTGCATTTCAGGTGCATCAATGCACAGTAAAATAGTTCATAGTTAAATGCACTTACCATACTGTACTCAGTGTTAAATCATCATATACTAAACTTCATGCGATTTGAAATGCAGGTGCAGTTTTTCAATTTAACACAGACTAAGTGAACATTAACAGGACCTGAGTACATTTTTTACTTTTTATTGTGTCAGCCAAAATAATGATAAAGATTTGTGTCTGTATTAGTTGGTAGCATTAAGCATAAAATTATTTTTTGTTTTGAGGCATGGACATTCAGTAATTCCTGTAAACAAATAGGCAATGGACTTGTTAAAACTTTAACATTTTAATAAAGCAATTGTTGGGCATATGCTCATGTCTTGTTGCCAGCTTCTTGTACAATGGTTGGATGTGCAGCATGGGGGTGTACCACCCGCTCAGAGAGGGGGTCAGGATAGTTGGCTTCCCTGCTGAAAGTGAGAGAAGGAAGAAATGGTTATTAATGTAAGCAGGAGTAATTGGACGTTCACAGGAGACACCAACAACAAGAAATAATGCAAGGTAGTGATGTGAGGATATTGTATTAAGTAGCATTTATAAAATACCCTGAAGTAAAACATCAAATTTGGTGCAACAACTACAAAATGATCTTATATGGTATGTTCTTGGGGAGATGGTACAGGTTGTTTGTGCATAAAATATTCTTAAAATGAACAAATGTTACTCTACATCAGTGGTCCTCAAACCCTTCCATGGAGGGCATAGTGTATGCTGGTTTTTGGTCTTTCTCTTCAATTATAGCATAATTAGGACCTAGACTGCGAGGTGAGGGGAGATCCTAACCAAGTAGTGAGGTACTCCATCAGGCTTGTACAAGGTAAAAGCAAAAACCTGCATACACTAGGCCCTCCATGGAAGGGTTTGAGGATCACTACTCTACATGCACATTTTGAGGTCAAACAAGGGAAAGACTAGACTAAAGCAGATGCCATACCTTCCATCTTTGCACATCACTCCAATAGGAAAAAAAGAGCTCCTACACCAAGAGACAACTGTGCACCTGTCAATCTAGTTCAGATTATTACTGAGCACATAAACACAGCTAAAGCTGACACAGGTATATGGAAACTTGTATTTTTGCACTTATTGTCTATTGCCATTACTCCTTCAACAATAAAATTGACATGTATTCTTCCTACTTCAGTTACGTCACTGATTAAAAGTGCAAGAGCTGAGGAAAGTGACAGAAAGGAAAGCGAGGATGAGGAAAGAGAAACAAATCCTACCAAAGAGAGAGAATATTTCAAACAAGGACAGAGGGAGAATAGACATTGCCTAAAATATATTTATAACTCAACCCAAATCTAATAATAAAGTAATTCGTTTTTAAGTAATTGACTTTGACAGTATTGTAATAGTTTTAAAAACCATAATGGGCTAACGTGTTAACTGTTGACGTTAGCTAGTTTTCCTCAACCATTTAAATTTTTATTTTATAAACTTACGCTCAATAACGTCAACTAAAATGTGTCCGTAATGCAGGGTTTCAAAAGTATTTCAGATTTTAAAGTTATTACCTTAGTAAGGAGCTGATGAAACAATGCTTCTCTAAGGCGACACGAGTAGTGGCTCAGTTTGGAACTTTTGACGGTCTCCATGGTCCGCCATTGCTGTATAAAACCTGACTGATGAAGTCAACGGAGATGACGCACTCCATCTCAATGACTCTGTGGCAAACCTAAACTGAATCAACAACAATTAACATCAACAGTTATACCCCTTAGGACATTATGAAACATGTTTCTGTACAGATTAGAAAAATAAAAGCACTCCCCGTGAAACTACGTTATCATAATGTTAATGCATGACGGCCATTTGTGGTACATCGTTGTAATTTACGGTAACGTTATTAAGTTAGATCTAATGTTAGCCAAAGTGCATTAATTCACTCGTTTTGTTACTAACGTAATATATTATTTAGAATGTGAGGTGTCTGTGGCATCATTTATTTACTTCTTAATCACAGTATGTAGCTATCTACCAAAACAAAAAAGCTTTTAGAACAAACTTACTCTGGCTTGTTGGGCCATTGTGGATCTTCAGTGATAAGAAGAACAGAAAAGAGCGCTTTGTCTTCTGATTTCTGATTGGATCTTCGCCGACATGAAGAACTGGAAAGAGCGCTTTGTCTTCTGATTTCTGATTGGCTTATCGAGCAACGGATGCCTGACCCGTAGACGGTGGGTTCAAGTCCTACGTGGGACAACTTTAATGTTGCGCGTGAAATTGTAGTTTTGATTCCTTCGTTATCCGGGTAAGAGCTGTAGCAATTTTTCTTATTCTTTGATTAGAAATGAGCTAGTTTTTTTCCTTCGTTCCGCGTTCGTTCTCTTCGGACCTTCTGTTTGTTTCGATTTCATCCGATCTTTACTTCCGAACCTACCTGTTCTTCGCATACGTTCAGATTCTGCTGTTTTTCCTCTTCCTGCTCCGCGTTGCACTACGGGCCCTTCGGCCGCTTGGCCCCTGTATCACTGCAAATGAGCTACTTATATATGTTTGTTTTTGTATCACACACAGGTGAATGGATAATTGCATAATTGATAATCCATCCTGTGCATTTACTGCCCTGAAATGGGGGGGCAATGTAGGTGTACTCTTACCTGCCACTTTATTAGGTACACCTTCCTAGTACCGGGTTGGTCCCCCTGCTTTAATTCTTTTGGCATATTTAACAAGGTGCTGGAAAGATTCCTCAGAGATTTTGGTCCGTATTGACATTATTGCGTCACACAGTTGCTGCAGATTTGTTGGATACACATTAGGTGTAAATCTTCACTGATCTCCTGATTCAATTAGATTATGAGTATCATGTCAGCGATTCGATTTGATTCGATATCTCGATGCATCCCGATGCATCACGATGTGTCAAATACATTTTTCTATTAAAACCACATAGGATATATGACTTGACAGAGTGGAAGTCACTGACTTGAGATCTGGTGACTGTGGAGACCACTTGAGTACAGTAAACTCATTGTCATTTTCGAGAATGTAGTTTAAGATGATGTGAGTTTTCCGACAGCACGTAATCCTGCTTGAAGTAGCCATTAGAAGATGGTACACTGTGGTCATAAAGGGAGGGACATGGTCAGCAACATTACTCAGGTAGGCTGTGGCATTTAAACGATGCTCATCAGACCAGGCAACATTTTTTCCAATCTTCTGTTGTCCATATTTGGTGGGCCTGTGCAAATTGTAGCCTTAAATGGAGTGGAAAATGGTATGGTCATCTGGCGCTGAAGCCTGCTTCAAGGTTCGACATGTGCGTTCACAGACGCTCTTCTGCATTACTCGGTTGTATTGAGTGGTTAAATGAGTTACTGTTGCCTTTCTATCAGCTCACACCAGTCTGCCCATTCTCCTCTGACCTCTGCCATCAACAAGGCATTTCCGCAGAGTGAACTGCTGCTCACTGGATATTTTCTCTATTTTACACAATTTTCTGTAAACCCTATAGATGGTTGTGCGGGACAATCCCAGTAGATCAGTACTTTCTGAAATACTAAAACCAGCCTGCCTGGCACCAACAACCATGCCATGTTCAAAGTCACATGTTGGCTGATACAGATATTTGCATTAACAAGCTGTTGAACAGGTGTACCTAAAAAGAGGATGGTGAGTGTAAATTACTATGAAAATAAATTCTACACAAGCAATATTTAGCAAATGGTTCTCCAATAAAGCACACTTAAGTTGGTGAAAAATAAGAGGGACACTGGGAGGCTTCCAACCCCAAACCACATCCTGCTAGACAAAATGTTTTTATTTTTTATACAGGGAAAACAAGCTGAAGTTCTCTTTTACAGGCGTGCCCTGTGATACCACAGTATAAACATCAGCAGCTATAAAACTAAAACAGAGTAACAAGTAAAGAATGAAATAAAATAGTTAAAAGAAATTAGTAAAAACAGACTTTAGAAGATCCATTATCTTTTATTTGTTAACTATGAATGTGTCAGACATTTTAAATTGCTGTACATGCACTAAAACCACTAGCTTAAGTTTTCTCATAAGTGTGGTAAATGGACTGCATTTTATATAGCGCTTTTTTCTGACCAACCATGGCCACCAAAGCGCTTTACATTGCCTCACACTCACCCATTCATTCACACATTTATACACCGACGGCGGTGTCAGCCATGCAAGGCGCCAGCCAGCTCGTCGGGAGCAGCTGGGGTTAGGTGTCTTGCTCATGGACACCTCGACACTTGGTCAGGAGGACCCGGGGATTGAACCACCAACCTTCCGATTGCTGGACAACCTACTTGACCCACTGAGCCACTGCCGCCCCGGTGTGAGTGCATCATGTCATAGCTTTGGCACATTTTAACTCCTTTGTGTATGGTGTCTCTATCTCTTAGCACTCCTAGAATTTAACCAGTCAGTGCTGGTAAACAGGAAGAATCCAGAGTCCAGGAAGCATGGTCTCTGGCCACAGGTAAGCTGCAGTCCCCAAAAAGCATTAACCTCAATTGAGACTTATCGAACCAGTTTCTGTCAGCCAACCAACGGTACAAGGACCCAGATGGGTACTTACCTAGTCTTTCCACTCAAAGTACTTGAAGACCCCTGAGACAGGCCTTTCTAGTAAAGCTTTGAGGGGGTGCTTTCGAGGCAGTCTTTGCAAAGCTAATTTCAGTTGGTGGTACAATAAAAGGGTTGGGAACCACTGCTTTCTGTCGACTGATTAAAAGCATATGGACACTTTAGTCCAACATGCCTCCAGTCATGTATGAGCAATGCGTTAGTGTTGTGCCATACAGTGTAAGACTGTGCTAACTCAACGTTTTCTGTTAACATACTCTCAATTATCCAGGCATATAAGAGCAGCTGGCTCCAGCCTTCTTACAGTAGTTCATTAACTCTGAAAGACAAAATAGGGGCCTTGAATGCTCGACTTCTCTCTGATGTGACGATAAGTAAAAGCAGTGGTTCTCCACTGGGTTTGCGTCAGACCCACACTTGATAATGATAATTGGGTCACAACCCAGTATTGAATGTCATAGACTGCATTACAGTTGTTTAATGATGATTTTTGCTGCTTCATGAATAGGTCTCTCTTGCGGAAAAATGCCATCTCAATGGGTAAATAATGGGGAAAATTATAAATATTCAGGCAAATACGTAGGTGAAAATTAACAGTGATTTAGTGCAAATAAAATACACAAAAAATATTTAAAAATATTGAGTAATGCATGTTTAAATAAATGCAATTTACAACTTAACCATTAACCTAATTACTTGGCAGACTCACTAGTTACACCTATGCGTAATGACACCTTTAAACTAATCAGTGGGGAAAACAAAAGATGGCAAGTCACACAAAAATTACTGATCTGCCATAGATTAACAAAGAAATATGGACTATTTTAGAAATTGCTGATCTTCCATAGATTAACCAAGAAATATGGACCATCTTAGATATTGCTGCACTGGTTGGAACCATAATCTTTGTATGAATATAGGACTATGAAATTCAAAACATGCTAGTTTTCAAAACATCATTAAACATCCTAACTGATAATTGGTGGACAAAACACTGTAAATAAAGGTCACGACTACAACGTTCTTGTCAAAGTCAGTTATTTCAGCATGCTGCAAGGTATGACAACAGTGTTACATAACTTCAGAACTATGTCTCTAAGCAACAATAAATGAAAAACTTTGTACTTGTGTGTATGTATTAGTAAACCTTCCATAATGAACTAAAATAAACTAAGCAACACACTGCATGCCAGTGTATGTAGCATTAGGCATTAACTCATGTCAACAAACCCTTAAAAGTCCTGTCAGCTGAGAAATGCTGGTTTAAAGAATCTACTGATGAGGAAACAACAGCCATTGAACTGGTTTAACACACACCTTCATCTATTCAATCAACATTCTTTATTCTCATACCTCTTTTTGGTGGAGTAATTTTGGTCTATTGCTTTAAGATACATTTGTTATGGTTTCCGATTACCATTGTAAATGGTTTCCTATCTCTTTAGTCTGCATTCACGCATGTCATGAATTGTGGTAGTAAGTAAGAACAAAGTATGTACAGCAGCTTTTGGCAAATATTACTAAATTGTTGCATTCTATCCATGCTGGTTTTTGTGTAATATTAAAAAGATAGGTGGATAGGACACGCAGGGGGATATAAAGTTATTCATACAAACGTTGACTAAGATGGGTACTGCAATGTGTTAAGCTTCTTGATTATGACATGTTTTTGGATTTGTTATCTGCTTTCTGCATTTTTATTGAGTTTTCCACAGATATACAGAGTATAGGACAAATATAATAAATTTACTGGAATAAAATGCTAATATTATGAAATTCAAATAGCACTCCCTGGGTATTATGTCCTCATCTAAACAGTCCACCGAGGTAGTAGTGTCATTTTATCAATCTATCATCAAATTATTTTCCCCTAATTCTTAAGATAATATGTACTCTTTTCCATATAAAATATTTCTTGTATTATGTTTATCCAGTTTTCAAGGCCCGGAATGTTGTATTTATACTATTTTCTAGTTAGCATTTTCTTGCCGGCTGCTGTAGTGATCTTGAAAAAATACCAGTCACATCTAGACTACCTATTATATCTTGTATGTTTTCCAAATATATAATTGAAAAGTTTTGAGGAACATCATAATCCAATAATTCTTATTAGCTGAGCACAACTTGTTCCAATAATCAACAGTTTTTTCACATTTCCAGTTGATATGGGAGTGGTTAGATTCGATGTGGCCACAGTTTCTCTGACAGATTTTGTTATGCAATGGAAAATTGAGTCTAGTTCTTCCAAGAGAACTCTTTCTATATTTGTGGTAGTACTTTGTTGTACACGTTCTTCCACTCTTCAGAGATTGCTTTTTTCAGCCCTGAATCTCATGAAATAGGGAACCATTTTTTTTTTAACCCAATTATGTGAAATACATTGGGCTCAAAATTAATGGCATCCCTGACTAGCAAGGCGATACTGTAAAAAATACAATTGTAGAGAAACTAAAAATACCAACATGTGAGAAACACTATACTTTAGTAATGTCAATGGAACCAACCAAAATCATTTATTGATTAAATAAAAATAAATGTCCTCCAAATCAAGGTTTCACAATCACCGTGGCATTTATGCAATTAATCAGACCAGGCTAAAGCCATCACAAATGCTGTCGGTGTGTTTATAGGTGCAGACATAAGGCCATATTTGGTTGTGCAAAAAAGGACTTTAAACACATGCTGAAAGTGTTTGAGCCACGTTACGACATCCCATCACATACGGGACATACTAAAACGCTTAATGTGAAAAAGCTTAACGTGGTTTTAATGTACCTAAACAATGGTCAATCATCACCAAATTTCTCATGGCCATATCTTGTTATGAACACTGTCAAAATAACTAAACCGAAATCCAACGATATAGAAGTAATCTGACGTTACATTTTTCTTCTTCATTGGCTCCTATGGCTAGCCTGAAAAAATCCAGACCCAAATCCGGAGGATTAAGGGTCTGGCATCGAGTAATGAAAATGACCCAACTCGAGGGGCGGCACCAATCATGCATTTGAAAATCTCACTGTACACAATTGGATAACAATACGACCTATCACCAGTGTTTTTCGCTAAGCCCCTATGGCGGAGCTAAATGGTAAATAAAACTCTTGCCATATCAGGTTGGCAAAACAGCAAAAGCTTCCTTTTTAAAAAACAAAAAGCCAAGTCTAACTCGTTCATTGTAGTGGCCAAAGCCGTTTGTTCATCCATAGCGATCTTACAATGTTTACTAATGACTTCAATGTCGCAGCGCTGTCGTCATCTGTTTAACACGCTTCTGGCATGCCTATATTCGATACACTGATGTGATTGGTGCAGCTCGGCTACAAGGGCATAGTTAATGAGCAGAATTACTCTGTGCCAGAGTAACTTGCTGAGGAAATTCAAATTGTGCTCTCGCGAGAACTCTGGATTTCCAGGGTATCCTATGGCGAGGAAAAGGCTTAACGTGATTTAATGTACCTAAACAACGATCAATATTAACCACATGTCTCTCTCATATTGCTCATCATAACCACTGAAAATTATAAAAACAACTAACCCAAATTCCAATTATTTTTTTATTTTTATTTTGCTGATCCGAAAAATGATCCGATCTGTGACTCTGATCCGAGAAACGATCCGATTTGTGAGTTTTTTATCCGTTGCACCCCTAATTATTACCATCTGTAACATTTCCCAGTTCCTCTTCCCTGAGAACTACATCTTCCCCTTCCTAGATTGCTCAGAACTACAATTCCCATAACCCGGACTCAATCACCCTAATTCTGTACACCTGCTTTCACCCAGTCCATATCTGAAGCACACACACTCCATTCGCCAGGTATTGTGAGTATTGTTTGATTCATTACTGAGCATTATATTCATGTATTGTTGTTCCGGTCGGACCTTTGCTTTGTTTATGAACTATTCTGCCTTGGATTATCCCCTGTACCTTTGCCAACGCTCTAGTATTGATATTCTGTGCCGTTGCCTTATAATATTAAAATATAAAATATTTAAATAATATTATATATTATTATAAATATTATACCTGTTTAGAATAAACTGTGTTCTTTTCATACCTTGGGAGTATTCATTACACCATCTATATCTTTCATGTTTTTTAAAACAATTTATAATTTTATTGGACAGATTAAATATTACTTCACACTGTGTGGAATTCTAGCGGAATTCAACTGGCCTGTAGCAGTGGCGGCAGGCTGAGGCAAGACAAGGGCTATAACCACCACAAACATGCTTAGCTCTACCATCGTTTGAATGGTGGTCAACCCTCCCTTTCTCTTGCCTGAAGTGTTTGAAAACATATTTAAGAAACAATATGGGAGATGCTCAAAACCGTGATGATGTGCAGTTCAAACAATCCATTCAATTGTGTTGTTAATTTAAAATAATTTAATTATAAGTAACTACTCCTCCAGCCCAATACTCAAACAACAACGGCTGTTTGTTTTACGTTTTCTAAATAGATCAAGCTGTTCCTGTAGCATCAAAACATGTTTAATGTAATAATTGATGCAGCTATAATGAATTAATGAATTCAATCTTTATTTAGTGTCTAATACCAATACAGGACACCAGGCACGTCACCAGACTTTCAAAACTCTCAGGGCTCAGACGACCCGTGGCTGGGGGGATAGCATGTATTACGTTAGCTATATTTCAAAAAAATCAAATCACCATCATGTCGTTCTTTGGAAAATATGTGTCTTATAGATCAGGAATGCCCAATAGGTCGATCGCGATCTACCGGTCGATCGTGATCTACCAGTAGATCCCAAAGACAATGCTGGTAGATTGCACATTTTTTATAAATGCTTTTGCTACATTTTTATTTTCATAAAAATAAATATAACAACATCATTACTTCTCCATTTAGTTTCTTTCTGACTTGCGCTTAACGAATAGATTTTGACCAGGCAAAATGTTTGTTTATTGAGTATACACCAGTGTCCTTTAACAGTGTTTTGAATGTGCCATGACAATTAAAGTTTAGTCTGCCTCGTGATTTCCAAGAGCTTCGGACTCGGAGCACAAAGCGCAAAATAGTGAAGCTTGTATTAGGCCTAATCTCCGTATTTGGTAGCACACATGACATTTATTTTCAAAATACAAATGTAAAATAAATTCCAAACATTTGAAAACGAGTGCGGTACCAAGCAAAAAGCCTAAAACTTACCATTTCATGTTCTTTTCTTAATGCATTTGTCTGATCTGCCAAACAAGTAGCCTATTGCTATTCCAAAAGGAAACGTTGACAAACATTTTCGTACACTTATTAAAATCTATGACAACGATTTTCCTGTAAGAAGCGAGCTTAGAAGAACAAAGGTGAAAAAAATGAAATCTCAATGAACTGGTCAACAGTCACTTTTTAGTCACCCAAGCCTAAAAGCAAAGGCATCCACAGAGGCATCATTATGGTTGAGTCACACCATCATAAACTGGCTACTGTAATCTGTTGTGTTGTAGATGTTTAACCCACAGGGATGATCTACCACTCATTCTTTTCAGCAGAACTTTCTCTTTCCAACAGTACCAAGATTTAGTTGCTAGCTTGTACGGTTTGTAAGATAATTGCGCTTGACACTAGAGGGTTGGGGGCATTTTAATATCGCTCGATCACGCAAATTTGATTGTGGGATTTTAAAATCGTGATCGTGATTAGAATTTGATGAATTGTGCAGCCCTACTACATGGCACCTTCTGCCAAGCTCAGAAATTTTGATTGTGTCATACACTTAATGAACCTCATTGTGGCTTATGTTTCCCGCAGGTAATTAGGGGTGTGTTGATAGGCAAATCGTAGGGACGATGTACTTTTGTCTTATAACTCTATGATCTATTATATATTAGACTTTAATACCAGCACAGGTCTGATACATGTGTAATGCCATTCAGACTAACATGTTATATAACTGACACAGATAAGGGTTACTGAGTTATTTCAAAACAACTAGCAAGGCCATTTGATTAGGTTCTAGACCTAAGTAAAGGTGACCTGCTGATCTGCTCATGTGAAACAGTTATGCGTTCAACAACTCTAAAGATATATAAGCCAGCTCAAATTGTTGAGACCAACATTGAACGTTTTGGTCAGATACAACATCGGCACAGAAACAGAGATGCATACAAGGAGGGGCACCTCATACCAATGGTGAAATATGGTGGTGGCTCAGTGATGTGTGGGGGCTGTTTTAATTCTGGAGGTCCAAGTGCACTGGTGAAGATTAATGCCTAATAAATTCCACCAAGTATCATGCAATATATGACAATCTGGTGGCCTCTGCGAGAAGGCTGGGTCTTGGCCGTAGGTGGAATTTCCAACAAGACAATGACACAAAACATGCCTCGATTCACACAGAAATGGTTCCAAAACAAAATCCATGTTCTGCCATGGTCATCTCAGTCGCCGGACCTCAATCCAATCGGAAACCTGTGGGCTGAGGTTGAAGAAAGCAGTTGAAATGTGCAAACCCAAGAATGTGAAGGATATTGATAGAATCTGCATAGAAGAATGGTCCAAAATTAATCTAAATGTGTTTCTTGTCCTTGTCAAACATTACAGGAAGAGACTCATTAATTCAGAAAAGACCTCCGGTAGGAGGTCGCAACATTAATAGTGTTTCTCACATGTTGGTATTTTGAGTTTATCTCTATAATGTATACATTTTTTAAGTTTTGTTTGTGCATTGCCAGCCAGGGGTGCCAGTAATTCTGGAGCCCACTGTACTTTAGAAAACAAATCTGTCAATTGTACGTATCTATAATTTTTTATTAACCAATGTATGTTGTCTTTAAAAAAAATCCTTAAAGTTTATAATTTCTCCATTCTCAACAATAGTACTCCATCCCATTATACCCCAAATACTCTCTTTTTAAAAACTTTTATGAAATGTATTTCGTTTCAACCTGCACTGACACTTTTCTGAAAACTATAAAAAACTACAAAAACATTGTTTTCATTAAATGTTAGGAAATATCATATTGAATCCAGGAATTGAAAATATCAACTTAAATAATACAAAATACAGACAATAGTACAATAGCAAACAAATGTATATTATGGACAAAATATAAGTGTAAATTTTTAGAAATTGGTTATATTGTTCCTGTATTATTCCTGTTTAGTAAAAACATCTATACATAACATTAATCAAGAAAATATGTAAAATTTGGGCCAACAGGACTAATGAATAGAATGTTACATAGTGCAGCTTTTAATTATTTTATGTACACCAACTTATAATCATACTTGCTCTTTACCATTTTTGTTGTTGGATCAAATCAAACCCTAGATCTAATGTAAATTTAATAATAGGGTCCAACATATTTTCCATTTTCTTAAATAGTTCCCTGTCTCCTAACAATGTCTGGACTGTTGATTTCCTTTCGATCTTGCAGAATATCATGCATAACAACGTTAAACCACAGTTGTCATTTGTGCAGCACAAAAATATTCTACTTTCTTAAGGTGTGACCTCATACATCCAGGTATTTTTTTACTAAGAAGTTGGAAATAGAATAAAATGTGAATTGACGCATCTACTGTCTGTGAAAACTGCAAAGATCATGAAAAATCAATCAGCAAGTGAATAGAAACCTAACTAAATTTTTTTTTAATTATCCATGTCTCTTCACTTCCTAGATGTTGATGTTTCCAGAAGGCACCACAACGAATGGTAGCACCCTCATCAAGTTCAAACCTGGTGAGACCCTGGTTAAAGCACCCTTTTATCTGTAGCGTACCCTGCTTGATGGACCCGAGTGGCAGGGATATGCTATTTTGCTGTCATTCAATTTAGTTCCGCCATTCTAGTCAAATTTATTCCTTTTTTAACTCTGATGAACTGAGGGTCGGTGAGTCTACTGGCGTGAATAACAAAAAAAATAAAATAAATAACTGCTGCCAAACATCAAGTTGATATTTGGAGGTGTGGAAGATAGCCGGCTGATTCTCCCACTCTCCTTCGCCATCCTAGGAGCATTTGTAGCTGGAGTCCCCAGGGCTCTCAAGTCACTCATTTCACTCTTTTGTCACGCACTCCAGCCACACATTGTATTTCTCACGCCGAAATTTTTTTGTATAATATATTTAATATGCCGCTCTCAATATGGATCCGGCAGAATTTAAGCGCGTCTTTCCTGGATTGTTGAGCCTGCCACTTATCAGCCAATCACAAAAAATAAATGGGCTACACTATAGCCAATCAGAAAATAGCACTATTGTATCTGGGTAAGATTTAATGCAACAACCAATTAAAAAAATCATATCCTGTAAATGTTCACGTGATTCCCACTGGAAACGACTGGAGCTCCAAGAATCAGTTTGAGCACAGAGTAAGTCATGATCTCCAAATTCACAACTTTTTTGATCAGGTAAAGGGAACTGATCAGGTAAAGGGAGTTCATATACAAACAAGTTGTCATTGTTTGTATATGAACTCCTTTTACCTGATCAATTTGGTCTTAAGTAGGGACTTCCAAAACTTGTGAACTCAGAGTTACTTAGAAAAGTACTTTTACTCAAGTAAATGTCCACCTCTGGTAGCATGTACGAGATGATCACGCTTGATGTTCTAGAGCAGGGGTGGGCAAACTACGACCCCCGGGCCAGATGCGGCCCACCGGGTCTGGCCCACTTTGATCTGGCCCACTTTGATCTGGCCCACTTTGATCTGGCCCACTTTGATCTGGCCCAAAGTCTTCCAATGCTCTTGAGCGTCAAGCGCGATTGTTTCGCGATTATTTAGCTTGGTACCGTTGGAAAGACGAAGATCAGCCGAAAAGAATGAGTGTTGGCTCATCCATGTGGGTTTATCAGAGCCGACAGCTATCGCGCCTCGTAGTCGGTCATGTTTTTTTTACTTTTGCCTTTTTTACTAAACACAATTACAGACAGGAAGTAGGATGTGAAAATGACAAAATAGCAACTCTGAAATGATGTAGGATATCATCCTGCACAATTACTGTGCTCAATTGGCCTGCCAACTCTCCTGACCTGAACCCCATAGAGAATCTGTGGGATATTGTGAAGAGGAAGTTGAGAGACGCAAGACCCAACACTCTGGATGAGCTTAAGGCCACTATCGAAGCATCCTGGGCCTCCATTACACCTCAGCAGTGCCACAGGCTGATTGCATCCATGCCACGCCGCATTGAAGCAGTCATTTCTGCAAAAGGATTCCCGACCAGGTATTGAGCGCATAACTGAACATAATTATTTGAAGGTTGACTTTTTCTTTATTTTTTTTGTTTTACAAACACTTCTTTTATTGGTCAGATGAAATATGCTAATTATCTGAGATAGGAATTTTGGGTTTTCATGAGCTGTATGCCAAAATCATCAGTATTAAAACAATAAATGACCTGAAATATTTCAGTTGGTGTGCAATGAATCTAAAATATATGAAAGTTTAATTTTTATCATTACATTATGGAAAATAATGAACTTTATCACAATATGCTAATTTCTTGAGAAGGACCTGTATATACACACACACACACTATAGTATATATATGTGTCTTACCCATGTTGTATACCCAAGAAGGGTTAAAGCAAGGGCAAATGGACTTGGTACTTCCATATTTGAAGATGTTTTGTCTCTCATCCAAGGGGTTTCTTCAGTTCTAAATGACTGATGGGCAGTGCCAGGTATTTAACCTTTGTGGGGTTGTCACCCCTGAGCCAACCCTTCTTGGATAACTATGACCTGGATGACTAAGAATTTTCACATATTTACTTTTCTTACTAATATTATTTACATAATATACATGCTTTTACAGTTTTCATCCCTAAAATCATGTTTTTATTTATTCTACTGATAGGTAGCTAAAATGTGTTGATGTTACTGATCTATACTGATACAAACAAGTGCCTTGGGTTTTATAAATGTGCTTTATAAACCAAAAGTCATTATTATTTTTATTATGAGAAGTCAATAAATTAACAAGGTTGCTGTTAAAGTGTTTCATGTATTTTTATTTAATTTGATTTTGTTAGGATGCCTCTTTCTGCAGCTGAGAAACAGCGCAGATACAGACAACGTAGAGATGCTGATCCTGAGAGACGAGAAGCATATTTAGGAAAAGAGAGGGCAAAATGGAGAAAGGACAGAGACACAGGGAAAAAGCGGTCAGTTAGTGAACTAAATGACAGAGAAAGAAGGGCCAAGCGGTGGAACTGGAGAGCAGCACAAGTGAAAAGCAGAACAGCCAAAGCAGCAAGTGCAGCAATCATAGATCAGTGCATGTCGCCACCCCTAAGTCCAGAACCAGGTGTAGAGCCAGCACCAGGGCCCTCAAGGTTAGAGAAGTTATGGCTTTTGTTCAATGTTTCAATTTTATACATTTAAATTTAAGGTGTGTGTGTGTGTGTGTGTGTGTGTGTGTGTGTGTGTGTGTGTGTGTGTGTGTGTGTGTGTGTGTGTGTGTGTGTGTGTGTGTGTGTGTGTGTG
>JACXGM010009560.1:10011-27658 GCA_016801145.1 Umbra pygmaea | reverse complement strand
TCCCATGGACGGTTTCTCCCATCTGGGTTACAGTTGTCCCATGGACGGTTTCTCCCATCTGGGTTACAGTTGTCCCATGGACGGTTTCTCCCATCTGGGTTACAGTTGTCCAATGGACGGTTTCTCCCATCTGGGTTACAGTTGTCCCATGGACGGTTTCTCCCATCTGGGTTACAGTTGTCCCATGGACGGTTTCTCCCATCTGGGTTACAGTTGTCAAATGGACGGTTTCTTCCATCTACTCTGCGGATCTCTCCAGCTCCTTCAGAGTTAACATTGGCCTCTTGGTTGCTTTTCTGACTAATACCCTCCTTACCTGGTCACTGAGGTTTGGTGGACAGCCTCTTGAAAGCATTGTCGCGGTTGTGCCATATTCTTTTTACTTTTTAAATAAAGGCTTTAACTGTGCTCAAAGTTAGGATAGACTTTCATAGTCAACCCTGATGGGTGTTTCTCCGGAACGTTACCCCGGATTTATTTTGATATTTCCTCGGGCTTTATGATGCTGTTTGTTTACATATGCTCTCTAACAAACTCTGGGGCCTTCCAGAAACAGCTGTATTTATTTTGAGATCATGTGACACTAATTGCCCACAGGTGGACTCCATTCACCTAATGTGTGTTCTGAGGGCAATTGGTTGAAACAGATCTGTTTAGGGGTTTTATTGCAAGAGGGTAACAGACAAATGTATTTATTTTTCACTTTTGTGTCACGATAAAAAACATGTTGCTCTTTCACATGTTCAGTATGTTGTGTAAAACAAATGGTAACAGTTCTATTTCATTCCAGGTTGTCATGCTACAAAATGTGGAAACGTCCAAGGGGGTGATAACTTATGCAAGGCACGTACTGTACCCGGTCCCTTGTTGAATTCTGGGTACCACTCTGTAACATACTCTACCAGATATATTTCATTAATTTTTATTTGACAGGACAGGAGGAAGCAGAAGCCAGGGAGACTGGTAGGGGGAGACAGAGAGCAAGGACACAGACAGGTAGGGGGAGACAGAGAGCAAGGGCACAGACAGGTAGGGGGAGACAGAGAGCAAGGGCACAGACAGGTAGGGGGAGACAGAGAGCAAGGGCACAGACAGTCTGCGGATGCGGGGCTCAAAACCCTGGTCGCCAGGGGACATGTGTGCTCTGGAGTTGGGAGCTTACACCAACTCCAGCACTATTTTGGATATATTTTAAACAATTTAACGCCACCCTTGTAAATATCTATCTATCAAAATCCTGAAAATCCCTGGGTGTTGTAAAACCTTACATGTAGTGTATGTACAATAACGTAGGACACACTTTCCATTTTTAAACAAAATGATTATGCATGTATCTGCATTCAAAGGCTAATCTGAGTTGTTTAATGAGGTCAACTGAATTCCATTGCAGGGCAGTAATCGCAGTGCAGAAATGCCAGAAGCATTATAATTCATGCCAGCATACCAAGTACCTGCCAGAAAAACCTTTAGCATGTAGCTGAAAGTCTAAGATTTGCTTTATGACCTGAATTGCCTTCAAACTTGCCCTCTGGAATTACATGGGTTGGTACATATCACTTTTATCTAATGGATGTTTAATCATTGACATTTTGGCCACCAGGTGTGCTGTTTGTTATTTTAATACCAGAGAGAAAGCTGTAACTTCTTTATTATGTTTCCTTTAAGCTCGCAATAGCGTGACCTGGCCTAATGCTCGGATCACACAACCAGCATCAATCCACAAATGTTTTGCATGCATCAGCTCCGGATTTGTGACGAGTTCAAATTTCACCCGTTGCTCCCACTTCCTCCAAGCCAATTCCACACACAACTTGATGCAAATGTTCGATAAATCCAATGCATTCAACACACCGAACGCTCTGCAAGTGCTTCTACAATGCAATGTTGCAAGGCAAGCGCAGTGTTCCATTACAAATTAACATACGATTTTCCCTTTTAAAACACATTACTACTATCTGAGAAAAACAAGATTGTTTGACTTTGTCTTTTAGTTTAAATTTATGTAGACAGGTACTAAATATGCGCGTGATTAAATGTGAGCCACATATGCTGTTGTAAAAGCCCTATCATGCCTTTAAAATGTGTATGTTTGTGAAAATAACAAATAAACCTTTAAATAGAATATGTAAAAAGCCAAACAACCTTACATATCTTCATTTTATAGGGTTCAAACAATGTTTTCCATTCTGGTTCAATTACCCAAAACATTTATGAACATGCACCTGTGGAACGGTCGTTAAGACATCAACAGCTTACAGACGGTAGGCAATTAAGGTCACAGTTATGAAAACTGAGGACACTAAAGAGACCTTTCTACTGACTCTGAAAGCACCAATAGAAAGATGCCCAGGGTCCCTGCATGAACATGCCTTAGTCATGCTGCAATGAGGCATGAGGACTCCAGATGTGGCCAGGACAATAAATTGTAATGTCTGTACTGTGAGATGCCTAAGACAGCGCTACAGGGAGACAGGAAGAACAGCTGATCATCCTCGCAGTGGCAGATCAAGTGTAACAAAACCTGCACAGGATTGGTACATCCGAACATCACACCTGCAGGACAGGTACTGGATGGCAACAACAAATGCCTGAGTTACACCAGGAAAGCACAATCCCTCATCCAATCGCACACTGTTTGCAGTAGAGAGGCTGGACTGGGTGCCTGTAATCATGTTGTAAAAATAACAGCAATTGAAAGTGAGAAGTGAGAGACTCACTGGCCACTTCAATAGGTACACATGCTCGTAATGCAAATCTCGAATCAGCCAATCATAATTTTCCTGCACAACCATCTCAAGGGTTTACAGAGAATTGTTAGTAAATTAGAAAAATCCAGTGAGCGGCAGTTCTCTGAGCAAAAAATGCCTTGTTGATTGCAGAGGTCAGAGGAGAATTGCCAAACTGGTTCGAGCTGAGAGAAAGGCAGCAGTAACTCAAATAACCACTCGTTACAACCAAGGTATGCAGAAGAGCATCTCTGAATGCACAACATGTCAAACCTTGAATCAGATGGGGTACAGAAGGCCACACCCACTCATGTCAGCTAAGAACAGAAAACTAAGGCTACAATTTGCACGGGTCCACCACAATTGAAAAATAGAAGATTGGAGAAATGTTGCCTGGTCTGACTTCAGATTTACACTGCGTTCCAAATTATTATGCAAATTGGAATTAAGTGTCATAAACCTAAAATATTTTGTTGTGTCCTGTGATAATTAGTTAGCCAGATGAGCCCAATTAAAGAAAAACTACTTAAGTAGGATGTTCCACATTATTAAGCAAGCTACAGGTTTCAAGCAATATGGGAAAGAAAAACGATCTCTCTGCTGCGGAAAAGCATCAAATAGTGCAATGCCTTGGACAATGCATGAAAACATTAGATATTTCACAAAAACCTAAGCTTGATCATCGTAAAGAGATTTGTGGCTGATTCAGAGCACAGATGGGTTTGTGCAGATAAAGTCATGATGAGGAAGGTTACTGCCAGACAAATTCATTGGATTAAGAGAGCAGCTGTTAAAATGCCATTACAAAGCTTCAAACAGGAATTTGAAGCTGCTGGCTTGCAAATGTACATAAACGTACTATTCGGCCACCCCTAACCAATGCTCACAACCAGAAACGGTAGCAGTGGGCCCAGAAATACATGAAGAGTAAATTTCAAACAGTCTTGTTTACTGATTAGTGCCATACAACCCTGGATGGTCCAGATGGATGGAGTATTGGATGGTTGGTGGATGGCCAACATGTCCCAATAAGGCTGTGACGTCATCAAGGAGGTGTCGGAGTCATGTTTTGGGCCTGAATCATGGGAAGAGACCTGGTAGGGCCCTTTAGGGTCCCTGAAGGTGTGAAAATGACCTTGACAAAGTATATAGAGTTTTTGACTGACCACTATCTTCCATGGTACAAAAAGAACAGTGCCTTCTGTAGCAAAATCATCTTCATGCATGACAATGCACCATCTCATGCTGCAAAAAATACCCCTGTGTCATTGGCTGCTATTGGCATAAAAGTACAGAAACTCATGATGTGGCCCCCATCCTCCCCTGACCTCAACCCTATTGAGAACCTTTGGAGCATCCTCAAGCAAAAGATCTATGAGGGTGGGAGGCAGTTCGCATCAAAACAGCAGCTCTGGGAGTCTTTTCTGACATCCTGCAAAGAAATCCAAGCAGAAACTCTCCATAAACTCACAATTTCAATGGTAGCAAGAATTGTGAAGGTGATCACAGAAGGGGTCCTATGTAACTTGCCCTGTAAAGATGTGTTTGATTTAAATAGCTTTTGATTTCAGTAAATATGACCTCCTAATGCTGCAAATTCCACGAATTACCATTTTCAGTTCTTTACAACCTATAAAATGTTTTGAAACTGTAATTTGGAACAGTGCATATTGAGTTGCTTTCCAGCGACTCCTTGTAAATTGTGGAAGTATAGTTGGTGAGCGTAATCATCCCACGCATCACCATGCAGGATAATTCTTATCACAATACTCATCCAACACAGAAGCCTTTAGTCAGTCTATGCATGGTTTATGCGTGGGATGATTACGCTCACCAACTATACTTCCACAATTTACAAGGAGTCGCTGGAAAGCAACGCGACAAGGTCAATAATCTGACTTTTCTATCTCCAGTGCCGGGCAGCACTATGCCAATTTTGCGCTGCCTCATGCAAACCCTACCTGAGTTATGTTGCTGACCATGTCCATCCCTTTATGACCACAGTGTACCAATCTTCTAATGGCTACTTCCAACAGGATAATGCACCGCTTTCCAAAGCTCACAATTTCAAACTGGTTTCTTGAACATGATAATGAGCTCACTGTCAAATGGCCTCCACAGTCACCAGGTCTCAATCCAATCGAGCACCTTTGAGATGTGGTGGAACGGGAGATTCACATCATGGATGTGCAGCCTACAAATATGCAGCAACTGTGTGATGCAATAAAATCAATATGGCAGTTAAGGCAGTTTTGAAGGCAAAAGTGTGTCCAACCCGGTACTATCACGGTGTACTTAATGAAGTGGCCGGTGAGTGTACTGTACAACGAATAACAAAGGTGTGCTATTAACTAAATCAGGATATTATCATCTTAAAAATATCTCAAGAATTAGATGCTTTGTTTCCAGACAAGACTTAGAGAAACTTGTTCATGCTTTCATCACCAGCAGGGTGGATTATTGTAATGGCCTCCCCACTGGTCTTCCCAAAAAGACCATAAGACAGCTACAGCTCATACAGAATGCTGCGGCCTGAAAATATGAAAATATCACGCCAGTCCTCAAGTCTCTACACTGGCTCCCAGTCACATTTAGGATAGACTTCAAAGTATTATTACTGGTATATAAATCACTCAATGGCCTAGGACTTAAATACATTGCAGATATGCTCATTGAATATAAACCCAACAGACCACTCAGATCATTAGGATTACATCAGCTAGAGATACCAAGGATTCAGACAAAACGCTGAGAATCTGCTTTTAGCTACTATGCCAGCCGCAGCTGGAACCAGCAACCAGAGGAGATCATATTTTAGCTACGCATTTACTGAATGAACATTGTGCTAAGTCCGAACTGATTGGACTATATTTTATATGGTTCGTTCAGTCTCTTTTATTTCTTAAACTGTACTATTTTCTAATTGTTTTTCATTTTTTATTTTAATTGCTTTAATTTTATCTTTAATCTGTTTAAAATTGTTATGCTTTCCAGTTTATGTGAAGAACCTTGAATTGCCATTGTGTATGAAATGGGCTATATAAATAAACTTGCCTTGCCTATTACTAGTTCATAATTAGCCTCCCTGTTTAAAAGTCTCAAATGCACTTGCAGAAATTTCCCCTGCCTTGTGTAACAATCAAATCATCTTACTGCGGTTTTAAATCATGACACTAAGCATTTTAAACTCTCTTGCTGTAATTTCTTTCACCCCAAAACGTATTGCTTGTCTTTGATTATGAGAAATGGAGATTTGTTACCAGGAAGAAAATGTTTTGTTACTATGTGAAGGAGGTTCAGTCTTTCCTGAGTAGTGCCACATAAAGCATAGCTGACATATTAGTCTCGCATCAAGTTACTTCAGTGGCTTAAATGACCGCATGACTGAAACTAGGCCCTCAGTGGTCACGTATTTATTTTGTGTGAGTATCAACTGTCAAAACAAAAAATAGTAATGTGAGCACATACACAAAGAAAAATGTAGCTGCTGGATTCCAAATTGTGGCTCTACACGATGTGTCGGAGTGATAGGCAGCGTTGTGAAGAAACAGATTACAAGTAAGTAATCCAAATAAACTAGTAACTGTAATGGATTATATTTAAAAAGTAACCTACCCAACCCTGGCGATAGATGTTGAGAATGGCACTTCTGTGCCCACCCATAAGCCTTTATAATTCAGTGGCAGAAGGTCCCTATTTGGAAATGACAAACACAGGTTTCCATGACCCACCCATGTCACCAAAACATCAAGCACCCTGACCATGTGAGATTTAGGAAAATACACACCAATTACTTATAGTTTAAAAAAGCCAAGAGGTCCTAGGTGTTCTTAATTGCTCTTTTGTACTTGGTCCACCACAGTCTAGTTCTGAGGCTTAACTAAGCCTGTGATTGACCTTTAATTGGGAGCTCCATGGGTCCATACATGCTGGCCAGGCATGCCAGGTCTGGAAGTGGCATTGTCAGCTGGCAGTGTGGGGGGAGGTGTGGCTTGTCATGGATACCTAGAAGGAAGGCTTGGCATGAATTTCCAGAGCCCTTTTGTATTTTCTTCAACAAGACAGAGTTGTGCAATTGGATACCACGAAGTGTGAAACCACCAAAATGCCCACATTTCTAGCCTAAACATGAGTTTGCAGATTATAACTATGAAGATTGCAGGAGAATCAAGCCTACCCTTAGAGAAAAACTGTAAAAACATTATGAATGTTGGTTTTGGAACACTTTTTCAGTAATTGCTTGCTTTTAGATGATGCTATGCCATTAGCCACCAAAACTGTTCAGTATTTGTTGTGAAATTTCATGACATCTTAGCCTGCTTTTTCTAAAAGCATACCTAATTTTTATTATTCAGTCAAATGAAATGTCTTTCATTTGTCACACTTAAGCCACATATTCTAGGCTCAAGGTTTTGGAAACGTAGACCAATGTTTGGGTGCGGGGGGACTCTAGAGTAGAGGGATGTCATGGGGAAAATAGGGGGGGTCCCGGCTGTCCGTCTTTGAGTATTTGGGTGAGAGCAGCAGCTACCCCTGCTGCTTGGCTTTTCTTCATATGCTGTGGACTCAGGGAATGAATGGCACCCAGGCCCTGTCTTTCTTTGAAACCAGCCTGGAATGCGAGGCCCTTTTTTATTGTTCAGACGGCGGTAGCTAGCTGCAGTGAAATATTCCACCGGCCACTGCGTTCATTGTGAACCAGCAAGGCAGACAGACGTCACCGGCATGCAATCGGGTACTGGGGAAGAAGCGCTCCTTTAAACCTGTTTTTCTTGGTCTTTTTTTGTAACTGTTTTCTCTTGTGTGAAATCCAAAACGTGAGCATCAACTTTGTTACTGGATATGGTAAGTTCTGGTAACTATGTATATTTGCTTACTTGCTGTCCTCTCACTTCCACATACTGTCGTTAACCTCCAGTTAGTGTTGGGATGTGGGAAGTCTGACAGCCTGACAGAGGGGCTGCACATGGAGAAACAAGTGCTCCTCCGCAAACACGTAAACAAACCTCTTGAACAATCATGGTAGCTGGTGCTTTCTATTTTCAATAGCTGCTAAACAGGAAACTAGGAGGCACATAGAATATTGTATTTGAATGCTTTAAAATAGAAACAAAAACATAAGTAAAAAGTGTTCAGTTCTATTATGAGGAAGTAGAAATATCTGTTTTTATAGTTTAGTCATTTGAATACTTGTCACACTAGAAAATATTTATATTTTATTGATCAATAAAAAAGCTATTAGTATATAACTTATATGTTCGCTTACTGGATTCATTTTCTTAAATCAATCTCTGAAATGTATGTCAGAAAGCCCACTTTACCTTAACAAGCCTACTTAACAAATTTGTTATTAGTCGTACAGTAATAAGAATGTGTGAAATTATTAGATTGTATGACTGTAGGTCAAACATGACCAATAGGTGTACATTTGTAAATGCCAGATTTCTACATGATTCATGACTTACTACAGTACATAATCAAAACCATTCCAAGATGTCTTGTTAACTCATTCATTTTAGTTGACGATTAGACCATATAAACCTTTGTAAATGTGGAATTGCTGTCCTCTTATTTAAATTTAATCAAATTCAGACTATTGCAGTCTGAGATATCATGTGTGACAGACGTGTAACAGGCGTGTAGAAACATACAGTGGCAAGAAAAAGTTTGGAATTACCTGGATGTCTGCATGAATTGTTCATGATCTTCATGTCACTCACAAAATAAAAGCAGTCTTGCCACTACAGCTAGCTGTACTTCTGAAAAGACAGACAGATTCTTTGCCTTTATTTCATATTTGGGAACCGTAATTTTTTTTAGACTGATATCCTTAAACGTGATCATTTGTGGCCTTCATTTCAGTAAATGTTTATTCATCAAAAATTCATTGTTGTTACTATCACATCTTTAGTGATATAAATCCTATTGGGTGAACAATGTTATCACAATGTTTTGGATTATAACAAAACAATCATTAGTACATTTAGGATGCGATAATATTCCCTAATACATTTCAGTCCATTTCTTTTACAAAAAAGCGATTTTTTGTTATGTCGAAATGACACTGTACTCCAAGAACAACACTGCGGGTCCAATGTAATTAAAAACACAAATAACTCAGGCATTTTTTAATGGTGGTTATTTGACCCATGTGTTTGTGTATAGGGGAGGGAACACTGATGTTCTTTGTGTTGGCTACATGGATCTGTTTGTATTCATGACAGGTATGCTACACATAAGGGGACCTACTGTACCATTTTTGAAGGTCACACCGGGGTTAGCACCTTCATATAAATATTCACTGAGTCCGTTGATGCTAGTATGAATTGTTTTTAAAAATGTTTTGTTTAACTGGATCCTATCCATAATGATGGTGACCCAACATAAAGAATGGCTGTGTTGCCAGTCATTCTTTGTTGGATCATCATATACCCATTCAATACATTAGTAGTAGGTTTAGTTAATGATTATTGTGCATCAGTTCAAAGTTTTTTCTTCTGGGGGGGCGTTATTATCTTTGTTAAAAGAGTCTCACACCCGTCTTTAGGGAACGTGCATTTTTCTGGAGTCGGGAGCTTAGAACGCTACACCAAACACTGGCACTCTGCACTAGTTTAATGTCCAAAAAATATATTTGTGCCTATATATATTTTTAATTAATGTAATCAGGCTTTGGATTTTGAGATGTGGTATTCTTGGTTAATTTACTTTCTCCTCTTCCAAAATTCATAAGATGTAAACAGCTGTGAAATTGGAATATGATCCATCAGAACACAGGTTTCAAATGAGAGATGCAGAATCGCAAAAATTTCTGCAATCTTTACAAAGATGACATGTCCTGACCTGGACAAAGATGACATGTCCTGACCTGGACAAAGATGACATGTCCTGACCTGGACAAAGATGACATGTCCTGACCTGGACAAAGATGACATGTCCTGACCTGGACAAAGATGACATACCTGACCAGGACAAAGATGACATACCTGACCAGGACAAAGATGACATACCTGACCAGGACAAAGATGACATACCTGACCAGGACAAAGATGACATACCTGACCAGGACAAAGATGACATACCTGACCAGGACAAAGATGACATACCTGACCAGGACAAAGATGACATACCTGACCAGGACAAAGATGACATACCTTGTATGGTACCAGGTACCATACAAGGGGTGAAAGGGGTGAAAGTGACGATGATTCAGGGGGCCATGGGAGCGAGAGTAAAAAAAATGTATGATTTATCATCAATGGGGCCCATACATGTTTGTTTCATGGGGCCCAGTAATCTTCTACACCTCTGGGCATACATGCAGGGTTTGGCGTAACAAAACCAGTCCAGAGCCATATCAATTTAATCCGATAACATCCTGACGTGGCTGAAGTTTAGTCAATGGAGGGAGAAGATGGGACAGTTGTTTTAACATCAGCAGTTGTCACAAAGTGCTTTTATTGATACCACGCCTAGAACCCCAAAGAGCAAACAACAATGTGAAATTGAAACACAGTGGCTAGGAAAGTAATTTGCTTCCCAGGAAGAAACCTAGAGAGGATCCAGACTCAGTGGGGTGGACATTCTTATTCTGGCTGTGGCAGGTGTAAAGTTTAAGAGTGCATTTCCAATAAAGGCCAAGTTGTTTATCAGTACACATTACGGTCCTGTGAGTAGTGCTGGGGCATGATCGGAGATTTCAGATGTGGGCTGTGTCCAGTGTTTAGACAGATCCAGATTGGCTACACTGCCAGGTATACAGAAACAGTGAAACATTGTCATTGGCTTTGGACAAGGTCGTCATCAAGCCGGGTATGTGTTGTGGTCCAAGGACTCAGGTCGTCCTAGGTCATCGTCCTAGCATTCAACCGGACACCAGAGAGAATGGATGGGGCCTTCCATAAGTCACCAGTACAAGCTTAACAGGGAGCTACCACTCAGGGCCCCTGTCCCATATTACTTGCCTGCCAGCCCTAAGGCATGTTTTTATTGAATGGCTATAATTTAGAGTTTTATTCTATATAAATATATATTACAATATTAGCACTTTGGTTTCTGCGAATGCTTTAAATCAGACACGCTTGTGATAAGATAAATAACAGCACTCAGATCAAGTTCGGAAGGACGATAGCAAAGTCCAGCAGGGGTGTTCCTCTCTGGTGCTTCTTGTTCTGTGTATATATAAATACACACTCCCTCTTGTGACCATTCAATTTGACAGGCAAAGCACTGCTCTTTCATGATGGACATCATGCATCACTTTAAACAAGTGTTACAAAGACAATACCAGGGTTACTGTAAACAGGTCTATCTTTCTATAATTAGGGCCAAGTCTTAGTGCTAACAACGTATTTGTAGGCATATCTTTATCATACTGCAATAGCTACTGTACATATAATTGCTCAGATACACTGATCAGCCATAACCTGTAGGTCCCTCTTTGCAACCAAAACAGCAGCCACCCTGTCGCTGGTTCACCGCTTTTCCTTTCTTGGACCAGTTGTTGTCTAGCCATCAGAATTTGGCCCTTGTGAAAGTCACTCATATTTTTACGCTTGCCCATTTTTCATGCTTCTAACACTTCAACTTTGAGGACAAAACGTGAAGCAGGAAAAATGGGCAAGCGCAATTATAGGTAACTTGCACATTTGTGATGGCACAATTAATGCAGAAAAATATGTACACATTCTGGAGCAACGTGTGCTTCCATCCAGACGTTGTCTTTTCCAGGGACGTCCCTGCCTTTTCCAACAGGACACCAGCAAAACACATTCTGCCTGGATTCAAGCGCATGGTTGTATAAGCAGAGAGTGCAGTAAACCTTATCTTGTTTTACTGGGTGTAATTTAATGTATAGTATGTGTTGAGTCATTCAAACACATTCCTTGAGCACGTTACATGTGCTTGATTGGTTTCTTGAGGAGTTAAGCCAACACACAGACCTACATGTAGTGTTCCAGTGCTGGATAATCCATCAAATAGATTCACGTGACTAATCCCCAAATATGTTTTCCAAGTTTCTATGGAATTCTAAGCATGTTCTAAGCACTGCAATGTGTACCTTATGGTACTAATTAGGGTCGGACTACATAAGCACAACAAACAGGTTTTCCATGTTTTGTGAAGATTAAACTTTCCATTTTACTTTCAAAGGATGTGCCAAATGTCATATTTGATCCTTTTTTTGTGTATTTACATTTGATTTCTTTCTGTAAAAAACATTTTCTACATGATTTCTTTGCATTGCAGAAAGAAATTATATTCACAAAAATAGGTATTATAGCTGTTCATTTGTGAGCCCCTTGTGACTAACTGCTGAAATTTAGACTTCTTGGCTCTCCATTTCTATGATTAGCCAAGAAAACACCTATTCTCCTCTTAGATGCTAATCCTTCCTACCACAGACCATTGTGCCATTGGAAACCACTGGGAGCACAAGTCTTTCATGCTGAGAAATTCTAGATCAGGGGAGTGAATGTTGTAATCAGACTGTAATAACTATGACAAAATGTGTTTTTACCCCTCTGTTATAGTGAACTAAGCAATTGCCCAGGACTTATTTCTCTTTAACTTTTCATTTTAGGCAGGCTAAATGTGTTTGTAATAGGTGAATCTGGGAATTTTACCCACAAGTTGTCAGAAGCATTGAATATGTCATGTAAATAACATTTAGAGACCCAATACAGAGAATTTGAAATGGATACTGGTACTATATATATAGATATTGAACACAGAGGTACAAAATCATGAGATTATGAGATTAAAGATATATATTTACAGTTACTCACATTTATAGTATTAACATATCTCAATGGATGTTATAGACAGTTCAGTCTATAATCAATGCAAGGAGCTTAATGCCCATTTGTAGAAGTAATGTAGGACATGGATACCTGTAAATATCATTTTGTTTCCATTTACAGAAGTACTGTAGGACATGGATACGTGTAAATACCATTTTGTTTCCATTTGTAGAAGTACTGTACGACATGGATAAGTGTAAATACCATTTTGTTTCCATTTGTAGAAGTAATGTATGACATGGATAAGTGTAAATTCAATTTTGTTTCCATTTGTTTGAATTAAGGTCTTCTGTTTATTCTTTTGCTTTTCAGGAGTTATTTAAGAAGAATAAGAGTAGTTAAATAAGGCAGAAGATGACCTGAATTCACAGAAGTGCAAGACTAAAGGTGGATGTGCCGTTCCCATTTCACCTGGGTCCAGACGTCGATTTCCCAAGACAGATGGATTCCTATAATTTCCACTTTGAGAGAATGAGTAACCTGGACCTGCACCCCCTGAGCCTGCCCGTGAGTCGGCTTTCCCCGGCCAAGTCTACCAGCAGCATTGACCAATTCACCCACCACCACGGAAAGGGGGACTCCGCCTACAGCTCCTTCTCCGGAGGCTCCAGCGCCCCGGACTACACCTCCACTTTCTTTCCAGACGACTTTCAGCACCACAGCCTGCACTACGCCGACTTGAAGTACGTGAAGGCCATCTACCACCCCAACGTTGTCGACTCTGACTCCCGGAGCATGGATGAGCTGTACCGCTCTGTGGAGGCCATCTCCAACCAGTATCGGCATCATCGCAACAGCAGCATTGGCTCCCCGGGCACCGGGCAGTACTCCAATCAGAAGAAAAAAATGCCGCCGCCCCCTCCTCCGCCGCCCCCACCCCCAACCCGCATGGACAGCTTCACAGCCGCCAGGAACCTAGAGAACTGCAGGACGGAGCGCGCCTCAGAGGTGATAAACCCAGACCTGGTCTACGGGCGCCGGGCCTCACAGACATACCGCCCAGTGAACCGTCTCCACAGCACAGAGGAGATCCACCAGCACCGAACATCGGGGGATGCCTTGAGCCCATCGCCCTCCCAAACCCGTCAGAACGAACGTCGCCCAGACGAGCAAGGCGTTGGCCACTCAGTGGGTCAACACAAGAGGGTGCACCCGGCCCACATGCCCCTGATGCTGGAGCCACCACGGTCCACCAGCCCCTGGCATGTGGCGCAGAGCATGGTTAACAGCAGCATTCAGCACAAAGGCCAGTTCTATTTCGTTACGGGCATCTGTAATTCGCCTAAGTCCAGTCTGAAGCATGCTTCTGTGTGTGGGTCAGACGTGGGCAGTGAGAACCCTGGGCCACAGGAAACGTCGCAACACACCGTAGACGACCAATTCAGGAAGACGCAACATAAGCACCTCAACACCCAGGACACCACGGCAACTGACAAGAGGGAGTTCTACACTAAAAGTCAAGATGGAAAGTCAAGAAGCCAAGATGATGAGAAACCGACTCATAGAAGGATTTCCTACGGCACATCTCACGTCTCAAACCAGGATTCCCACAGTTTTGACGCTTTAGAACAAATGCAGCAGATCCAGGGCAGAGAGATTGGCAGACATCACAGCCCCAACCACCACATCTTCTACTGCGGCCCAGAGGACGATGGTTCACCATCATCTAAGTCTCAGGTAAGCCACTTTCCAGTCCTCAGTAAAAGCTCTGACCAGCTGGACCAGCTCTGCAGCAATCAGGGGAACCCAGGAGCAGACTGGGAGATGGGCATGGCATTCTTTGGCAAGGACCAGGTCCAAGAAATAGCTCCGGGTGAGACCAAAAGGAAGCCCCTCTTCAAGCAGGATTCAGCACCCCAGCTGGGCGCTATGTCGGTCTCCACAGTCCCTCCTCTAGCCAGCATGGAACAAGCAACCAGTAACAAGAGAGATGAACAGGCAAGGGGAGGGGGGAGGCAGCTTTTAGGAGACCTTGCTAACGAGAAGATCAACAAGGAAACCACCCCACTTTTGTACCACTTAACCGGAGCCAACAGGGAGGTGCTGGGTTTGTTCAAGCCCAAAAAAGGCATTGAGCTTGGTGTAAAAGGTGAAGAAACTGGCCTCTGTGCAGCTCCAAAGGAGTGCCCTGGAAGCTGTGGAAATACGACACCTCTGGCTGAGAGGTCCAAGGAGGAAAGTGTGGAGGACGTCTCCCACCCCTTTAACATACTAGACAATTCCTTCAAGAAGTACTATAAGGAGAAACTGAAGGATGCCCAATCTATGGTACTTAGGGAGACCTCGTTTAAGAGGAAGGACCTGCAGCTCTCTTGGCCACACAGAGTTAGGCCAAAGCCTGGTCTCCGGCCAACCATACTGCACACTGTCTCCACTTCACAGGACTCTGAGAACTCAGCCGACCCCCTAACCCTCTCCACCACCAGTTCTGAGAAGCCCCATGCTGACATTGTGATGCAGACCACCAAGGAGGGGGTGGAGAAGGGGGGCATCGTGGGGAGGGAAGGTGAAAAGCAGAATGGTAGGCCAGTGAACGTTGCCCAGCCTCAGGTGGCCCGCGTCGGGGGCCGGAGGCGTCTCACTCCGGAGCAGAAGAAAATGTGCTACTCTGAGCCGGAGAAGCTGAACAGGCTGGGTGACACGCCCTCAACCCACGCGGCCTGCCATTCCCTGGGAAACGAAAGGGAAGGCCTGCTAGAACTCTCCAATGAGGAGGGGGGCCTAGGAGAACAGGGCCTGGTGGCAGCTAGGAGAAAGATGTTCGAGACTAGAGGCAGGGCCATGTCTGCTTCCAGCCTCTCCAAGACTTCTCTGAAGCACCTCCAGCACAAGGCCCTGGTGGCCTACATGGAGCGCAAGATGGGCCACAAGGTGGCTGAGCCCCAGCAGCCTGCCCCTCCTGCCTCTCGTTCTCCCAGCCAGAGGAATTCCACAGCTGGGAGAACATTTGACTGGGCTCTCAGGTCTGCAAATAAAGCTAGCCTCAAAAAGAAGCCGCATAGGCCCCATTCCGCTGGCCGCATCCTGGACTCGACCTCTAGCTCCATCAGGTATGCCCAGTTCAGCTCCAGCCTGAATCAGACCAGAGGTCCTTGCAACCAGGCTGCCTGGAGAGAGTCGCCCAGCCCCTCCCAGGTGAAGTCTGCCTCTGCAGAGAGCCTTCTGGATCAGCCAGAACCACCAGTGGTCTCCAGGATCCGTTCCACTTCAACACCCCACTCACTTCTGGTAAGCCACATCGTCAGTACTGTTGGGCATTTCCATTGTATTTAATAGATTCGTAAAATGTTTAATTTCATATCGATCCACATCATGATATTCATTGTACCACCCACATGTTTTTTATTTTGTTTTGATACAGGGCCTTAACTATATGAATGACCCGTCACCAGCTAATTCTACAGACAATTCCAGGTATGTTGCCCTCATTTCCTAATTGTTCAGTAGGAGCTGCACCTGTGTGATTTACTGTAAACCACAGTTCGGCAACAGCCACGATGTGGGCCACAGCAATCACACAAACCAAGTGGGGTGAAGTTGTGGTCAATTTGCAGTAAAACAAATATTTGTCACAAATTGAATCCAATGAATCCCAGTTTCTGTGTGGTTGTTCAGTTTTCAGACTGAGGGTCCAGTGGATGAGGCCAGCACGGTGGCGAGGAGAGGCCAGGCAGTGTCAATCCCCGAGGGTCTGCCAGCCCGAGTGGCAGCCCAGCGGGGGAAGTCATTGGAGGAGCTTGGAGTGCCCCAGGACAGCCAGTCCCCAGTCCTCTCGAAGAGCTCCAAGAAGAAGCTCCTACAAAAGCAGGACTCTGCACCACAGCTGGGCAATCAAGAGGAGAGTAGGGAGATGACTAAAAGAACCAGGGAGTCCAGTGCCCCTGTCTCCCCAAAATCAAGCACCACATCATGGGTCAGGCTTCGCTCAGATGGCTCCCCTGGATCATATGACTTTGGCCCTCTTGTTAAAGATGAGGTGAATAACTCAATGTGCTCTGAGTCATTCCCACCACCCCCTGATGTCCAGGAGCCCAGAGAAAGAGATGCTGAGTCTACCTCAATCTCTCCAACCACACCCATCCGTCCCTGGTTTGCTGACGACGGCAGGACGGGCTCGGGGTAAGTGATCGTAAGGGATCTCGCTCTCCACGCTACACTTTGTTCATTAAATCAGTGTTAAAGTAAATGTCAGTAAATTTGCCATTCATCAATTTTGGTATTAACTGGATAATGCCATTTAACATTTATCACAAAGTAATATAGCAAACATCTCATTATGAGCAGCTTAGAGTAGTGAGTGCATATGCTTTTATACTCACCTCCCACGGGGATGGAACCCCTGACCCTGATGTGGCTATACCGTGTCTGACCAGTGTCTCTCGCTCCAGTCCCAGCAGAGTGAGGAGCACCCATCCTGCCCATCACTCGGTAGAGAGGGAGGAGTCAGTGGACGATCCCAGTGAGACACCTCCACCTGAGTTCTCTCAGGAAGTCTCGCTGAGCTGTGGAGTCACCACGGACCCCTCCCTGTGGCACTCGTCAGTTGAATCAGGAAACCGAGATGAGGACGAGGCTCCGGTGCTTTCTAATGATCTGACTGAAGCGGAGACTTCTCCTCCAGGCCCCGTTCCTGCATCTAGTGAGCATCCCCCGACCTCCGCAGCAACAACCCCTGACCCAGATTCCTGCCAGGGGGAGGAGGACAAGCACCCGCAAAACGAAAAGGGACCTGAGGAGGAGGGGGGGAGTTTAAACCCAATAGGAGAGACAGAGAGTCCAGAGAGGACCTCCTCCGCTAAGAAGCCAAAGTGGGAGGAGATGGTCGAGGAGGTGGTCGCAGCTGACAAATCGCTGGCTCGGGTGCTGTACCCGTTGACCAATCGGAAGACTGCTCTGATGCTGATGGAGCAGCTACTGTCGGAGGACAATTTGCTGATGGAGGAGCACTACAAGAAGAAGCAGGAAGATAGAGAGAGCAGCACAACGCCACACCCTACCGACAGGTGACCATCTCTATATTAGTAGACATGTTATACTACAGACTGGTGACCATCTCTATATTAGTAGACATGTTATACTACAGACAGGTGACCATCTCTATATTAGTAGACATGTTAT
>JACXGM010009559.1:0-19537 GCA_016801145.1 Umbra pygmaea | reverse complement strand
AATCCTGCACTTGTCTCCTCTATCCACGACTAGCCTTTACAGATAAGATCTGTGACCCAAGTTTAAAGAACTCAAAGGAATTAATATCCATCTCAACTAGTATGATTAATGTGCAGTCCAGTAGGTCAGCATAGGGATTAGATACACCAAAAAGTAATAGTACATGTAATGAAAGGACCATCTTACTTTATTATTTTTTATGGATAATAACACACTATATTTAAACACTTAGGCCCAAGGGGTTTGGTATTTAGCTACTATTTAAAGACTGTTCTGAGCATGATGCAAAACCTTAAACCAAATATTTATTTTGTTATTTTATTTAAATATTTATGTACCATTATTTTACCCAGATATTTGACTGAGAACTCCCATTTGCAGCAACAACCTGGGCAATAGTTGCATGGGGAGAAGTGTGGGCCAGATTGAAATTTTGAACGGACACCAGCATTAACACCCCTACTCTTATGATAAGTGCCAAGACACCCATTTAATATCCTGTCGAAAAGAATGCCCTCTACACAGGGCAATGTTGCTTCACTGCCCTGGTGCATTTGAATTTGACCTGTAGACCAGAGGGAGGTGTGCTATGGGAGGAATTGACTATGAACAAAAAAGCTTTAGATAAAGGACGCAATCAGACCAGAGTAAATATTGGCGTGGCTTTTCAGCGATGGGGACAACTCCGGGATTCCCAGAAGAGTGACACCATGATCGCTTTATTTCTGCTAGACAGGTAATCTTGCTTTTTTATTTTGATGGTTACTTGTTAATATAACGAATTAGACATCAATGCGTGTTCAGAAGTTTTGGAGGTGTGGATTTTAAACAGTGTTGGGGAAGCTACTCTGAAACTGTAGTTTAACAAGCTACAAGCTAGTTGTAAGTTATTGTAGTTAAACTACAGTCAAGCTAACCTTTTTGAAAAGTAGTTAATTACACTACAAGTTACTATCAAAAAGTAGCTAGCTACATTTAAACTACTTAGATTTTTTTTTAACAATGTATATTATAAATAACTGAATAAGTGTCTGAGGAATGTATTAAATTAAATATTTTCTGTTTAAAACAATGCATTATAATATTGTTTTATTACACACTATGCTCAAATATCTCAGACTGTCAGGCTTTACTTGTCGTTTCCTTGAGAGACATGAACTAGGACGAAAGGCCATGGGTAATTAGTTTCTCCATCCTCTGATTCTGCTGCCATGTCTTGCTCCATCATGAATAATATAGCATGGGTATGTCGAACTTAAATTGTCAACCCACTTCTGTATGTCAGTAAACTGTAAGCCGCAAGATGCGTGATTAAACAACAGGTGGCGATAATGCGGGCGTTTTGTTTGTAATCTAATAAGAAGAAGCTGCGGTGATTCATTCATGACAGGCTCGACAAATCACAATGTAGCTTTTGCACACGCTACACAACTACTTGATGCAAAAAGTAGTTAGCTACTGGAAAAGCTACTCTGTTTAAAAGCAACTGAGCTACTGCCAAGCTACTGAAAAATGTAGTTAAGTTAGTAGCATCGCTACTTGTAGTTAACTACTCCCCAACACTGCTTTTAAAAGTAGCTCTGAAGGGAGGAGGTGGGACTTTATCCGTTGGATCATTTGAAATGCTAGCCGTTTCTTGCTCTTTGTTAGTGATCGCATACCCTAGCTTTAACCATTGTATATTCATTGGCTAAATACCATAAATCCCTGCCTTTCTACTCTCATCTTCAACTGCTTATCTGGGGTTGGGTTGCGGGGGCAGCAGCTCTAGCAGGGGACCCCAAACTTCCCTTTCCCTGGCCACAATATCCAGCTAGCTCTGACTGGGGGATCCCGAGGCATTCCCAGGCCAGTGTGGAGAAACAATCTCTCCACCTAGTCCTGGGTCTTCCCCAAGGCCTCCTTCCAGTTGAACGTGCCTGGAACACCTCCCTAGAGAGGCGCACAGTGGGAATCCTTAAGAGATGCCCGAACCATCTCAACTTTATCCTTTGTACATGAAGGAGCAGCAGTTCTACTCCGAGTTCCTCTTGGATGACTGAGCTTCTCACCCTATCCCTAAGGGAGATGCCAGCCACCTTCCTGAGAAAACCCATTTCGGCCACTTATACACGCAATATTGTTCATTCAGTCATGACCCAGCCTTCATGACCCTAGGTGAGGGTAGGAACGAAGACTGACTGGTAGATTGAGAGATTAGCATTCTGGCTCAGCTCTCTGTTTGTCACAATGGTGTGGTAAAATGAATGCAACACTGCCCCAGCTGCTCCAATTCTCCAGCCAATCTCACAATCCATTGTCCCCTCACTCGCGAACAAGACCCTGAGGTACTTAAACTCCCTTATTTGGGGTAAGGACTCATTCCCTACCTGGAGTATGCAATCAACCGGTTTCCTGCTGAAAATCATGGCCTCAGATTTAGAGGTGTTAATCCTCATCCCAGCCGCTTCACTCTCAGCTGCGAACTGTTCGAGTGAGTGCTGAAGGTCACTGACCGATGATGCTATCAGGACCACATCATCTGCAAAAAGCAGTGATAAGATCCTCAGCCCACCAAACTGCAACCCCTACCCACCATTAATACGCCTCAATATCCTGTTCATGATTATCACAAACAGGATTGGTGACAAAGCGCAGCCCTGGCGGAGGCCAACCCCCACCGGGAATGAATCTGATTTACTGCCAAGAATCCGGAGACAACTCTCGCTTTGAGCGTACAAAGATTGGATGGACCTGAGCATAGACCCCCTCACCCCATACTTCCGCAGCACCTCACACATTATCTCCCAGGGTACCCGGTCATACACCTTCTCCAGATCCACAAAACACATGTAGACTGGATGGGCATACTCCCATGCCCCCTCCAGGATCCTTGCAAGAGTAGAGCTGTTTTGTTGTTCCACGGCCAGGACGAAATCTGCATTGTTCCTTTTCAATCTGAGGTTCAACTATCGGCCGAACCCTCCTTTCCAGCACCTTGGAGTAGACTTTACCAGGGAGGCTGAGAAGTGTGATACCCCTATATTGTACACACTCTCTGGTCCCCTTTTTGAACAGGGGAACCAGCGCCCTGGTCTGCCACTCCTTTGGCAATGTCCCTCCCAGACTCCCACACAATGTTGAAAAGGTGTGTCAACAAAGACACCCCCCCCCCAAAAGCTTGTAGCATTTCTGGACGGATCTCATCACTCCCCGGGGCTTGCCACTGTGGAGTTGTTTGACTATCTCAGTAACCTCTGCCAGGTAAATTGCGGATGACACCCCATCAGCCTCCAGCTCTGCCTCTATAATAGAGGGCATGTAAATCGGATTCAGGAGTTCCTCAAAATGCTCCTTCCACCACCTGATTACCTCCCCAGTTGAGGTCAACAGTGTCCCATCTTTACTGTAGACAGCTTGAATGGTTCCCCATTTCCCCGTTCTGAGGTGCCGAACGGTTTTCCAGAAGAACCTTGGTGCCGACTGAAAGTCCTTCTCCATTGCCTCTGCAAACTTCTCCCACACGTCGCTACCCTGCAACCGCCTCCAGGATCCCCTGGGATAACGTATCCCTGAAGGACACCTTCAGTCGGACAGCTTCCCTAACCACCGGTGCACTGCAAAAAATGACACTCCAAAAATAATACACTGTGAATACAAGGTATTTCTTGCTTGTAATAAGTAAAATAATCTGCCAATGGGACAAGACAAATTTAACTGATTTTCAGGGCATATTTACTAAAAACAAGTGTTATTATCTAATACAAATATAGCTTGTTAAGTAAATATGTCTTATTTTAAGTTTTTTTGACCTGAATACAAGATAAATATAAGTTTTGCCAATGGAACAAGATTTTTAAGACAGGATTTTTTGCAATGTGTCCACCATAGTGTTCGAGGGTTACCGCCCCTTGAGGCACCTAAGACCTTGAGACCACAGCCTACCGCCGCAGCTTCAGCAATGGAAGCTTTGAACATTGCCCACTCAGGTTCAATGCCCCCAACCTGCACAGGGATGCCAGAAAAGCTCAGACGGAGGTGTGTGTTGAAGATCTCCGGACAGGGGCCTCCTCCAGACATTGCCAGTTCACCTGCTCTACACATTTGGGCTTACCAGGTCTGTCCAGAGTCTTCCGCCACTTTCTAATCCAACTCACCACCAGATGATGATCAGTTGACGGCTCTGCCCCTCCCTTCACCCGAGTTTCCAAAACATACGACTTTCGGCTTAGGGTGCTCTGGTACCACGTACACTTATGAGCATCCTTATGTTCAAACAGGGCTGGGCGGTATGACCAAAAATGTATATCACGATATTTGTCAAAATTCTACCGGTTTCACGGTATATGACGATATTTCTTTTTTCATGCATAATCAAGTGTTCCCAGCATTTTCTACAGTTTGAGAGAGGAATTATTGCAGTAGATTGACTTAGGATGGTCTATTTTAGTGTCATGATGAGTGAATATTGTAGAATAATTCCTAGTAGCCTACTGAATAGCCTACTAGTAGCCTACTGAATAGCCTACTAGTAGCCTACTGAATAGCCTACGCAAATATACTTCATGTGATATGCACGTTTTTACAAACGGTTCAGAGGCACGCTATATAGAAAGTTTTTTACACACGATAACTGCAGTCATAACTGTTTTAGACCAGCTTTTCCTAAAGTGGGATACAAAATAAATTGTATTCTATATATTATATCCTATGGAATAGCACATTGTATATTCTCTTCACAGAGTTTCTCTCTTAACTCATCAGATCCAAATTTAAAATATACAGCAAAGAGACCTGGAAAGGATATATACTTTTTAGACATTGCCCTTTATAAAAACGTTGATATTTTGGAAACTATACCATCTAACTCAAGTCGCAGAGTATAACACTTATACGAGCAGACAGTGGCTAGTAATCATAGACACCTCATACAGAATATACCTGTTGGCCAAATCCTTAAACTTACAATGTAAATTCAGTTACGAATGCTAAAGTGTTTTATTATCCAAAAACCGGGAATGAATACAATATTCAAAATGTTATTAATTGTAGCATGGTGTTCACCCGCCCATTATATTATTCTTACGATGAAAAAGTTTCTATATGCACAGCAGACTTCGTTTTGACTGTAAAATATACATGTAGCTGTTTTAGAGACAAGATAATCATTTAAACTACTGTCACTTCATAGACGCGTGTACATTGAATTATTAGAGACCATCGGAAATTGAAAAGTAACTAACAAACTATCGGTTGTATGCTTTCACTGAAGACAGAAAGCACAACTTCAGTATCCATTTTTCACTAGAAATTCAATTGTTTTAAACTTTAGAGACAAAACTTTCGTTATATGCCAGTTTCTGCTGACAAGGAAGATGAATGTTGACCATGATTTCAGCTTGTTCCGGGGCGTTCCTCCTGCCATATTCTTTGTACCACCAAGTTTGTAATACTATTTTTATGAAGAAAAATCTAATCGCCTGGACACGTGCAATCCGGACATGCTCTACCAAAAATAGGCTTATAATATGCATTGGCAATTTTACCACTACCAAACAAAACACTTCATAATAATACACATTGAATGCACTATAATAAACAGACTGTGTTTTAAACAGCATGCACACAAAGCTATTATGTCCTGAAAGTATCATTTAATAACTGTAATATGTTGTTTATTTTCCAAGTGTTTCTTATTTACTAATGAAAGTAACTTCTGAAGTTACTAAAGAACTCCCATCTTTGCAGTAGATGAATATGACTTTATCTTTAGGTGTATGTTAATACACCGTGGCCAACTCACAAACTTCCATTAGCTGTGCAGGACACTGTGCGTGTCCAGCGTCATTCTTTGCCTGGCAGTAATACTCCCCAGCGTCCTCCTTCCTCACCCGGTGAAATTTCTACAGGGACAAATGCCAAAGTTAACCCCAATATATCATTTGGATCTTTACAGCATAAAATATGAATGACTGTTTCACAAAGCATGATATTCCTATCTCTAGTTCTAAATCTCCCAGTCACGTAGGTGTTTTTACCAGACCGCCTGTGTCACTATTAATGGTGTATGTGGAGTTGATGAACTTGAGACTGCTCTTTGGGTCTTGTGGAAGCTCCTCGTTGTTGTGGAACCAAAAGTACTGCGAGGCAGGGAAACCCTCGTTCTCCAGGCAGCGCAGCTCAGAGGAAGTACCGACAGTCACAGCGACCGGCACACTGCACCGGGGCACCACGGGCTTCACTGTACAGAAAGAAAAGGAGGAGGAAATGGGAGAGAAAAGGGAAGTGCTCAGAGGAAGGAAATGGAAAGGAAGAATAAAGAATGTAGACAAAAAGAAAAGTTACAGCAAGACAAATGAGCATTTCTTTATCTGAATTGTACAGAAATCGACTTCGGCTTCATCCCAATCCTAATGGGAGACAAAGGCTGGGATGGTGGGGGGTGATTACCAAAACACTAGGGATGATGTCTTTTGTAATGAGTGGTCACAGCTTCTTCACAGCTTAATCACTTTCTTCACTCGATACAAAAAATAATAATGTGCACGGCATGGCGAAATCCCCTTGGTCGACACAAAATCACCCCCAAGAAATACAATGTTGACGTCATCTAGCATCTCCTGTCATTTCACCACTTTCGCCTGGAAGTTAGTAGTAGTCTAAAGGTTACAGTATGGAGCACAGTCACACTTAACTTGTCAAGACTATTACTGGTTCATGTTTTATTACAGGTATTCTAGTTAATTAGAGCAAGTTACCCTATAATTGTAATTACTAAAGTGTAGCAATGAATGCATGATAACATGTTAGTTACATCTGCAAGGTTCTGATAGAGACTGAACCCCAGATGGTTATCCGTGTAGACTTACAGGCTCTGGGAAGACACATCTCATCTCAGCACATAAATTGAGCTTTATGTTTAGGAAAAATAGTTAAAATCAAACTAATTTTATGTTGGCAAATTCACCAATACTGAACTGTATACAGTCGTATGCAAAACTTTAGGCACCCCGACAATTTCCATGAATTTCATTTATGAATAATTGGATGTTTGGATCTGCAATTTCATTTTGATCTATCATATAACTGAAGGACAGTCATAATTCAGTAGTGAAATTAGTTTTTTTGGATAAACAGAAAATGTGTAATATGCATTAAAATGAAATTAGACAGGTGCATATATTTGGGGACCCCAACAGAAACATCACATCAATATTATTTGAACCTCCTTTAGTAGAAATAAAAGCCTCTAGACGCTTCCTATAGCCTGTAATGAGTGTCTGGATTCTGGATGAAGATATTTTGGACCATTCCCCCTTGCAAAACATCTCCAGTTCAGTTAGGTTTGATGGTTGCCGAGCATGGACAGCCCCCTTCAAATCACCCCACAGATTTTCAATGATATTCAGGTCTGGGGACTGGGATGGCCATTCCAGGACATTGTACTTGTTCCTCTGCATAAATGCCAGAGTCGATTTTGAGCAGTGTTTTGGGTTGTTGTTAAAATATCCAGCACCAGTGACACCATCTGCTGCAAGATGTTGTGGTAGGTCTTTGGAGGTGGTCTGTGGGCTGTTTTTGACCGTTTTCACCATCCTTCGCCTTTGCCTCCGATGTTTTACTTGGACTGCCACTTCTGGCCTTAACAAGAACTGTGCCTGTGGTCTTCCATTTCCTCACTATGTTCCTCACAGTGGACACTGACAGCTTAAATATCTGCAATAGTTTTTTGCAGCCTTCCCCTAAACCAAAATGTTGCAGAATCTTTGTTTTCAGGTAATTTGAGAGTTGTTTTGAGGCCTCCATGTTGCCACTCTTCAGAGGAGAGTCAATGAGAACAACTTGCAATTGGCCACCTTAAATACCTTTTGTATTGATTGGATGCACTTGTCTATGAAGTTCAAGGCTTAATGAGCTCACCAAAACAATTTTGTGTTCAAATTAATCAGTGCTAGGTAGTTACAGGTATTCAAATGAACAAAATGACAAGGGTGTCCACATTTATACACCTGTCTAATTTCATTTTGATGCATATTGCACATTTTCTGTTAATCCAATGAACCTCATTTCGCTATCGAAATATTCAGGGGTGCCTAAACTTTTGCATATGACTGTATATTGCAATAAATAACTGCCAACATATCCTCTGAATCGTAACATATAATACTGAATCTTAACAGCAGAAACAAACTATAACTCTGTATGAAACAGTAAGGATACAGCACTAAAAGTCAACGAACACTGACAAAAAGTCAACTGACATTGACGCTAGAATTCAGAAAGCATACAATACTGTGTAAAAGTTGTAGGCAGGTGTGAAAAAATGCTGTAAAGTAAGAATGCTTTAAAAAATAGACAACAGTTAACAGTTATATTTATCATCCAGGATATGCCCTCTGCTCCAGGCCAGGTTCTCTTAAGCACATACTGACCGGGTGTAGAGTTAGCCTTACCCAGGGAAGTTATACCTGGCATCTTAACCAGGTCCTTAAGATCCTCGCAGCCACCCTGGAAAACAGAAACAAACAGCTTCCAACTCCCTACCACCATCAGCACCCAATCCATTGCAGATCAACTTTGTTCGCATGGGGAAAAAGGTAGACAGGTGCAAGCCCACTTCTCTGGAGCATGGTCAGCTTTAAGGGGCCAGTGACTGGAAAATGCTAGTGGATGTAGGTTGGCGGCTCGTTTTTTTCTCCAGAGATTGCAATCACCACACTTATGCCTGACATTGTTTTCTGGTCCCCCCAGCTTGATTGGGTGATTGGGGATACACTGTAGTGATTTGATCACCCCCGTAGGGACTTCCTCAGCCGAGGATGTCTGGTTATAATGGCCAAAACATCCAATGAAGCCTGAGGTGTACTACTGATGATGTGTCCCTCTATGATCACCCATCAAGGCAGGGTTCCCACCTGAAAACTCCACGGTGTCAAATACACTGCCAAGGTCATGTACCTTCTCTTGGTACCCGCTTGCACTTAAAGGATGAATTATATCTCATCCTGTGTTTTCTGAAAACTGAATAACTGGACTGCTGAGAAAGGTCAGCTGACGACAAGGGAAAGTCCGTGTGATGGCATGTAGAGAGCTGGAGGGACAGGCAGGAGGGAACAGACCCCAAAGGGACACTCATGGGCTAGACACAAGACCTGCAGTTCTGCTTTACCACAGCTGAGTTTACCATGTCTTGGCAATTCTTGGAAGTTGGCATCATGGCAAAATGCACCATCTCACCCCTTGCGTTTACAATGGCAATAGAGTTCATCATCCGGACGCCAAAATGGATAGTGGGTGGGCAGCGGCTTAACTCGGGTACATGCCTTCCTCCCCTCAGAGCCTTTATGGATGACATCACTACTCTGACCACCACTGCTTCATGTACCAGGAAACTGCTTGGAAAAGTAGAAGAGAATATCAGCTGGACTTGCATGGTGGTAAAGCCATCAATGATCTCCATTGTCAAGGGAGTGCTCTCTGACTACAAATTCTTCATTGGAGAGGAGCCCATCCCAACAGTGTCTGACCAGCCTGTCAAGAGCCTCGGAAGGTGGTATGATGCCAGCCTGAAGGATGAACATCCGGTATGTCAGCTACAGAAGAAAATCAGAGGTGGCCCCCAAGCCATCGAAAACACTCAGCTGCCTGGAAGACTGAAGTCATAGTGTTTACAGTTTGACCTACTTCCCCAAGTGAAGTGCCCTCTTACCATTTTTGAGGTCCCAATCTTGGAAAGAGGCAGGCTACATCAAGACACTGCCCCTCACCAGTCTCAGAGGAATTCAATTGTGCTAAAATAAGGCTCCAGATGACACTGAGTGATTCTTGTGATACAACGGTGAGTAACAATACACCAACCTTTGTGGCAGGCCACAAATGGAGACCAACCAGCGCAGTGGAGGAGGCAGCAGCTGCTCTCAAGACTTGGGGACATAGTGGGGCATGTCCAGCAAGGAAGGGGAGGCCTTGGGCTAACAACTAGGCTACCAGCCTGGAATACAGCCACGGCACCAGAATGGAGGAAACTGGTGGTGGAGGAAATAGGGACATAGCGATGGAGCGGCCGGCGGGGGGGGTTGGTGGCACGGCACTGTCCGTTGACACACGCACACTGTATCTGTTGCTCCCCGCGTCTGTCACTCACCCTCTCGGTTTCTCCATAGCTAAGCCCAGTTCATCTAAATAGGGATCACCTATGGAACTCTCTCTATTTCGCTTCAGGTGCTGCAGCCAGGACTGTAACTTAAAATATGACGGCCCGTTCTGCCTGGAATGTAAAACTCCGGAATGTCCCAATGGTCAGTCTGTCCCTTCATCTCGTCCTGAAAACTATCAATTAACAAAACGCAACGGGAGTGAACAAAGGAACAACTAAATCAAATTAATATTTGCTGTGACCACCCTTTGCCTTAAAAACAGCATCAATTATTTTAGTTTTGAAGGAACCTGGTAGGTAGGTTGCCCCTTGGAGAACCAACCACAGTTCTCCTCAAAGGCCAGTGGTCAGTGGAGGCCAGTGGTCCTCAAACCCTTCCCTGAAGGGCCTAGTGTATGCTGGTTTTTGGTCTTTCCCTTCAATTAGAGCATAATTAGGACCTAGACTGCCAGGTGAGGGAAGATGCTAACCAATTAGTGAGCTACTCCATCAGGCTTGTACAAGGTAAAAGCAAAAACCTGCATACACTAGGCCCTCCATGGAAGGGTTTGATGACCACTGATTTAGGCAGCTTCACTGTAATATCTTTCCAGCCTGTGGCTCCCCCTGCTGGTGTGCAGGGGCTCCGACAGTTGAAGTCCCTGGCTTTCTGACATCACCGATCCTGCCCCACCTCGCTGTGTTGATCAGTGCACCTGCACCCACTCAACCTTAGTGTTGCTATAAGTGTCAATGTGTTTCTGTGGTCCAGTTATTGTCTTCCGTGTGAATGTTGTCATCCTGACTATATACTACAAATACATTTCCGCCTTGCAAGGCATGATTTATTATTTTGGGCTTACTGTTGCCACAGTGCTTTTGTGTTTCGCCTTGGCGTTATTGGGTTATTGATAAACCTCTAAAGCAAGATTCCTGCATTTGACTGCTCCTTATCCATCGCAATATCACATTCTCTCTTCATGTAATCCCAGACAGTCTCAATGATGGTGAGATCAGGGCTCTGGTGGGGGCCGTATCATCACTTCCAGGACTCGTTGTTTGTATATATGCTGAAGATGGTTCTTAATGACTTTCACTGTATTTTTGGAGTCGTTGTCATGCTGCAGAATAACATTGCCGCCAATCAGATTCCTCCCTGATGGTATTGCATGATGAATTAGTATCTGCGTGTACTTGTTAGCATTAACAGAACCATTCATTCTGACCAAATCCCCAACTCCATTTTCAGAAAGGAGCCTCCAACATGCTTCACTGTTGCCTGCAGACATTCATTCTTGTAATGCTCTCCAGCCTTTCGGTAAACAAACTGCCTTCTGCCACTGCCAAATATTTTACATTTCTGCTGTAATTTTTCTGCACCCCAGTTACTGTGTTTTTGTGCACAGTTCAGTCACTTGGCCTTGTTTCCATGTCGGAGGTATGCCTTTTTGGCCGCAAGTCTTTTGTGAAGGCCACTTCTAACCAGACTTCCACAGACAGTAGATGGGTGTACCAAAGTTTCACAGTTTTTTCTGCCAATTCAGAGCTGATGGCACTGTTGGACATCTTCTGATTGTGAAGGGATGTGAGCATGATGCGTCTCATTTGCTGCGGTACGTTTCCTTGGCCGACCACTGCGTCTACGTTCCTCAAAGTTGTCAGTTTATATGTGCTTCTTTAAAAGAGTTGGCCAGCACAAATGGAATCCCTGTCTGCCTTGAAATGTCTGCCTGGGAGAGACATTGCTGATGCAGTATAACTTCCTTGTGTCTTGTCACTGTGTCAGTCTTGCCATGGTTTATGACTTTTGACAGTAAACTGTCTTCAGCACCCTCACCTTAGTTTGGCTGTTACTCACCCTGATTTATTCCTCCTACATAGCTGGTTCTGTTTCCGTTAATATCTGTGTTTCAACCTACATATTGGATTGACGATCATTAGCACCTATTTGATATAACTGTTTCCTAATACACCTGACGCTTTGCCTACAACATCCCTGACTTTGTGCAACCTTGTTGAATGGCAAAGGGTGGTCACACCAAATATTGACTTCTTCTCTTCACTGACTTTGCATTTTGTTAATTGACAAATATATACTATTAACATGTTACAGATGTTTTTCAGACCTGCCTATAACTTTTGCACAGTACTGTAAATGCAGTGGCTAAGGGGAAGTAATAGTGTCCAGGTGTCGTAATGATGACTGGAGAGTGTTCCCGGATTGGCGAATGACTTGACTAGACTGTGGAAGCTAGTAAACCGGGGAACTGGAATGTCAGCTTGGAAGGGTTCACCGAACCAGACATGACAAACATGTTATATATGGTGAAAGTATACATTCTCTGCTTTTATTTGAAGATTTTTGGTATATAATGGTTTCACTATCTAGAAATTGCTAAATGTGATGTATATATATATATATATATATATATATTATATATATAGCCTCTATATTTAAGGGAACCTGGTGTTTCTCCAGGGCTTTTTGCACTTGTAAAAAAACATCCTGGATGCGCAAGCAATGTGATCAGAAATGTTTTGATCTTCGGCTCTCCTGAAACTGTGGAGTTGTGATGAGAATGGGCCATTATTACAAATTTGATATCACAGAATATCTGAAGTAAACAATCCTTAGATTGTGCCTCTGACCAACACAAGTGTTAGTTTCTGGTTAGCCAACGATTTGGAAATGTTCTCTCAGATCAATACTGAATCTAAAATGTGTCTGCTATAGAGCCAAAATCATGTACTCGGCTCTTAGAATAAAACTTAATACAGACATCAATTAACCACTAGACTTTAACCACTAAACATACAAATCTCAGGCCAATGACAAGTTTAGACCTCTGCATTGGGGACACACAGCAATATGTAAATATGACTTACCTCTAACAGCAAGACTGATGAGGATTTCATCAAAGTGTTTATGGTCATCGATGGCAGCTACCTCACAGCGGTACTCTGCTGTGTCGGCACGGCTGGTGTTGAGGATCAGTAGGTTGGCTGGCTGTATCAGCTGGGCTCTGTGCACCAAGTCTCCTGAAAGATAGACAAAATCACATCCCATTATTTACTTTGAATTCTGAGGCCAATATATTATTTTAAGTGCTTAAAAATTTTTCTTAGGCATTACTTACCAGAAATTTGTTTTTGAAAGTACACATAACTCGGGACGCCATTTTTTATTTTCTTCCATTCAATTCTGGGGTTGTTTGTTGAGATGGACTCTATCAAGCAGGTCAACTCAACAGCTGGGAAGAAAGTAGGGAGAGTACAATGTCCAAACACTGGCAGAAATAAATCCTTAATGGAAATTAATTGTCGATGGATGAAAATAGTAAGACTGAGTCACAAGTTTCAGAGGCTTACGTTGAAATTCATTTGCCCACACAATCTTGTCTGTGGTTCGGAGGATTACCCCAAATGATGGAATGTAGCCTGTAAAAAACAATACGTTAAAGGCCAATTTGGCCCAATGCTTATTGAAGAGAAAGAACAATAGTGTTAGAGGAAGAAATATAACGTCTGGATCAGGGTCAGAATTTAGAACTCACAGTATTCATGCCAAGTGTCAAGTGCACAACTTAATTATTACTCAGCATGATTATCTCACTGAGCATTAGTCTAAAAAGTTATTCAATTTAAAAAGGTACCTTAAGAGAACAAGCTGTGTAATTAAACCATTTCCCTCCACAGTTTTAAAAACTAGAACTAATCAGAGGTGGAGACAGGGTAGCAGGAGCGCGTCAAGGTATTCAATACTATTATGTTACCAACGGTGCTCTTGGAAGGGAGGTAAATTAGATAGAATAGAGAACAATCATGCCAAGTAGGCACAAAGATTCGGAACCAAATCACTCAGGCTGGATTTTTGTAATTATAAAAAACCAGCCTGAGTGACTTGGTTCCGAATCTTTGTGCCTACTTGGCATGATTGTTCTCTATTCTATCTAATCAGAGGTGGAGTTGTGATCTTAATGTGATTTAGCATAATTTATGTGAGTGTAGGTATACTGTAATCCAGACAGATGAATTACTTCCACACTCATTTATAATGGATCTATCTTGTTAATGATGTACAGTATGATGCACAAGAAAGAACATTGCCTCATATGTAAGATCTTTACTCAAACAACCCCTGATGGTTTGGTAGAGGATAATTTATTGTACTTCTCTCTCACAGACATGGGAGAACATGTGTGAATGTGTTAATAATTTAAAACAGTTTGAACACTGTCTCAAAGGCTTCAGCCAACAGTAAGAGTGAAGAAAACATGGGTCCTGCCTTAGTAGAGCACAATGATGAGTGTAGCAGATCTCAGCTTCCGTCTGTGAAGCTGACTTTCCCACAACACTGAGCTATTTTTACACCAGTGACTAGTCATACAGGGAAACATTAGAAAATCTTGTTCAGCAAATCTTCTCCTAGTAAACATGCAAGAGACATATAATTCTTTACAAAACACATACAGTAGAGACTGTGGATAATATGTACTATTATCTGGATATAACTCGCTTAATTTATTCTACATTTATTTATCGTAACGCCACCTCTTTTGCTATACAGACAGAGAGTCATTGTCATTATGTAGGCTACATTTTAGGTGTCCAAGCTTCTGAATTAGGCTTTGTTGTCTGAGACCATTTACAGACCATGGGAGAGAATCTGCAGTTAATTAAGAACACAAAGATTGATGGCTATTGTGTGTCCTGAATAAAAGAATTTAGACAAAGAACTGGCAAGTTGTCTGACCATAAGAAAAGAAAGAATTGTGGCAGATTATTTTTCCTATCAATTAATCAGCACAGAGGATTAAAAAAAACATTTTTATAATAACACTCACAATTAGGTCACCCAGTGGCATACTTTTATTTTAAGCTTACAATTGTTGACTTTTTCAGTCTCTCTAGCAGGTTATACTAAATGAAATTATCTTACATAGCCACATTCTACAATCCTCTTTATGTACTACTAGCTTAATAAGACAACAACAACAACAACAAAAATACTTGTCAAACCTACTGATCTAGTGCATCTAAAAAAAGCAATTTCCCAGACATTGCCAGTAAAAAAACACTAAATAACATACCAATATTGAAGATGTAAAACAGAATAAAACTATACTTCTTAGTCAATGACACATTGATAGTGTTTGTAGTTGCAGGAATACTGTTACACAATGTACAGAATTTAAGTATAGTCCTATAGAAAGGATATATCTAGTTAGTTTTTTCTTAATGTAATGCCTTTGAATGCTACTTAACCAAATGTTTATGTTTTTACTAATAGCAATATACTTTTTAGTTATTATTGCAACATTAGATTTGTTACATACTTGTTTAATTACGCTTATGATTATTATTCACTTTCTTTGGGTCACTCTACAACTATTAACAACAAACAAATGTCCAAAAGTAGAGACTGCTGTAACTTGCGTGAGAGAATATTTCTGATAACATCTGTTTCAAAATGTCCCACATTCCAATAAGTGAATAAGGTCAATAGTCTAACATGGGGAAACTTTATGAAACAGGTTCTCCTACACCGTTTAAAAAGGGGTGACCAATCACATGATGAACCATTTGAAATCTCTTTTCACCTAAAATGTCCCAGCTTGCAAACACATCATTGGTTTAGAAGACACAGTAAAAGTGACATTCAATTCTGGCCAATTGAATTAGAGAAAGCATTGTCTCCTGTATGAAGGTAAATATGGTGCAAAATGTGAGAGCACGTAGATGTGATGTGAGCACTTGTAGAATATGATGTGAGAACTTGTGAGAACTTGTGGTAGTGTACACTTAATATATATATATCTAAAAGCAGGGATATTTGGTTAAAAGTGGAGGTGGCTTAATTTGATGAGTAAGTCTCTGTATGACAAATAGCAGGTTGCTGAGTGGCACAGCACTGGGAAAGAAAGTGTTCAGGTGACCTGTACTGCCCGTCTGCCCTCTGCCTGCCAGAGGAGTTTGTTGGAAAGGTGAAAGTGTCCCGACTGCAAGGGATCAACAAGGATCTTGCCTGCAAGCATCCTTACCCTGGAGTCATGTAGGGCCTCAGGGGTGAGCAGATGGCAGTGTAGGACTCTGTCAGCTGAGCACACAGTGCTGTAGTTTACCTCTGCAGTGGGCAGATGCAGACTGAAACCAACCTCTGATGGAGGTGTAGTGGGGGCAGGTACCCCGCCTGTCTCTCATCAACACTGTAACCATTCCTTTGTGATGGACATGAACTCTGGCTGACCTCCATTCTCTCACCTCTGTGAAGCAGTGATGGGTGATATCACATGCATAGGTAGAAATTAAGTGACTTGATTGGTCAAACGAACACAGTTTGAATTCAAACTTGGGCAGATGGTTATAAAAGCAAGATAAGGTCATTGTCCTTCCTCTTTCTTTGCTGGTTCCAAAGAAAGATGAAGGACAATGCTACATTTCCACACCAGTGCTACGGTGTGAAAACTATTCCCTCTCATTTCCTCTCTTTTTCTCTCTCACTTCCTATCTCTCTCTAATTCAATATTAGATTTGGGATTTGGACAAGTCAAGCATAGTTCTCAGCCTACCACTTTCTTCATGTTTTAGTAAAAGCTTTGTACATTCAGTACTATCTCACATGTAACCTGTATGAAACTGCCTTATTTATTGGTTTCAATGAAAATGGTAAATAAATCCATTTACATTACAAGATCATTGCTCTTTAATCATTCTTGCCACGACTCAAGTTGTTTGCTTGGATCACTCCAATTTCAACAGTTGGAGTAGATAATGAGAAACAGGTTGGTGCATTTGTTTTGCAGTACAAATTATCACTCTACTTCTGCGTACTTGAGGTGTAGACCATCCCTTGTAGCTCAATCGGCAACAGCATGGTGCTTGCAACGTCAGGTTTGTGGGTTCAATTTCCACAAGTGTCCCATATGACAAAGTCTAAAAATGTATGCACTCACTACTGTAAGTCTTTCTGAATAAGAGTGTCTACTATAAAGACCCTACTACTGTAAGTCTTTCTGAATATAAGTGTCTGCTATAAAGATCCTGTTCAGGATTGACTGGAAGATGTATGTTTGTTTCAGCTGCAGCTGGTTTGGCTTCATGGTGGCTGCTTTTATGTTGTCAAGGCAGTCTTGTTTCTCCCCAATCGACTCCCCAGCATACAGTACAACTTGGGGTAAATGATATGGTTGAAAGAGGACGAAAATTATGTTATTATGTATTATCCTCGCTGAAGCTGCTCATTGTTGTTTTAAACGGATACGAGTGGAACTCTGTGTGGTTCGTGTTGTCACAGTGACAAGGACTGAAGAGAGTAGTGTACATAATATACTGTGCGACAAGTGTACTCGTTTGTTGGCCTAAATGTTTTAATAGACTTTCACAAGATTATTCATTGTTAAAGCTATTACAACCATACCAACAGTCATTCACAAACTGACCCAACTTAGATTGATTGTAAAAGATCTGATACTGTACACTCTTTAAGTTATATACACATTTTCAATGTGAATGAATTCACATGGGTTTAAATGGGAACCACATCAATAGTGTTTTTTAATGGTCAGGCAACTTGACCAACTTTGAAACTTTCAGGCAATCCTAACTTTGAAATCTTTCTATCTTTTATAAAATATACACAATAATTACAAATGTGCATATACGTTAAACCATTAATGGACCTAACACTAACCCATTCAAGCTATAAACACCCAACCAAATTTATAGACCAAATTGTACATGTTGGAGGGTGATGCAGTAGTCAAACGTGCTGCTTTTGGAACATTAACATCTGGCCCACTCCCTCTCTCTTCACTGTCCTATCTAATAAAACAAAATATGAGAAGGCAAAAGAGTATAAGAAACTAGAATAGGTACAATATTTGGGGAAATTTTGTGAAGTTTTCTTGCCGCCACTAGTAGTGTCCATAGTGGCATGAGCAAGTCTGGTGGGGTTAGAAATTATTTAGTAAAATATTAGCATGATTAATTTGATGCTACCATGATTAACATCATTGCTAACATGTTTTGAGAAGGCAAAAGAGTACAAGAAATTATAATAGTGAAAATGCCAACCATCTACTTAACATTATAACGACAATGAAATGGTGTCACAACGTTTATTAATAGTAACGGTACAGTATATCAAAACATTATTCGTTTTGGCTAGAATGCACAAACCCATTTATATATTAGTCAATTTCTTTAAATGTATTTTTAAGCAAAGATATGTAGCTACTCTATATAACCTGCCAGCTAGTTATCGTGGAAAAATATTTGTTGACATCATGTCATTTTGAGTGACACGTCAAAATACGAGAAAGACTATCGTTACACAGGAAAAGCATCTTCTCGCAACCTCTTCTCCCTTTCTTTAAATGGCCAAAGTGAGGATGTTATTAATGCATATGCGTTAAAATGAATTAATTCCCTAGTTACTATTTATAGCTAACGCTAGAAGATGATATTCTGGTTCACCCTTAGTATTACACGCCAGCTTTGCTAGAATAAGCCTGTCTATTTATCAGCGCAATAATTTCCATGAAAAAAGGCTTGTTGTGATTCAATACATTCCTATGCACAACACGTAACGTTAAAGTTACACTGACTGATATTAGTATAAATTAAAATAACTTACCTAGAAACGAGTAAAGAATGAAAGAAACAGTTAATGGTTTCAACGCCATCGTTAAACCTCCGATTAGTTGGAAATTATTGCAAAAATAAAGCACGCTTGCTTGCTAACGTTGGTGCCTGTGAGGATGGAGTGAGGAGGAGCACACTGAGCTGAGCTGCTGATGGGGTGGTTATTATTGCCTGCCATTAACGAGTTTCCATAGGTACCGCTACAAGGGCATCGGGGCGGAAAGAGGATAGTCCCTAGACCGGAAATGTGCACAACCAAAATATTTTTTTATTTCAAGTGTTTCTAAAACGCAGCCGACTGCAAAATCATCTAACGCGATATTATTTGAACATGGCAGGAACAGGTGAGAGACAGACAGCTGTATACAATTTTCTTTATATGCCTCTCAATGCAGAGAAATATTGTTTAGAAAATTGACCATGCACACATATGGACACAAATGGCTGTCATAAAACAAAATACCCTTTGCTTTGACAGCCTACATTACTATTTTAAGTTGCAAATGTTTTGTTTTCTTATGACCACCAGGTGGCAGTGTGTGATCAAATATCATGTAAAAGAAATCTTGAAATCCCCTTTCTTATGGAAAGCCATTTTTGTCAATATTAAATAAATAAATATGGCTATGAAATAAGTCCTGAAATAAATAAATGACACAATAAATATATAAATATTTAAATATAAATATATAAACGCAGTCCAATAAAATATTAAATTGTTTTTTATTTCATAATGGTGTTTTTCAAAGGAAACCTTTTATTTATTTCAGGGGAATTTTA